>JAEKIV010000517.1:0-23244 GCA_016801325.1 Hypholoma fasciculare
ACGGTACGCACCGGCGCACGCTCCATGCAGGGCCGGTATGGAGGTCCGCCTCCGGATGGTACACGCGCGGCATCGGTATCCGTCTGGAGGCACAGCTCCAGAGGGGGTGCACGCGGCACCCGGTGCCCGTATGGAGGTCTGCCTCCAGAGGGTATGGAGTCCTGCCTCCAGACGATGCGATGCGGCACCGGTCACCTGCATGGAAAGAGAGCTCCAGACGATCTGCACCCGCCGCCCGCGTCTTGCTAGTATTACACGGCATCAACAACATTCGCAAACAACGTGGGTACTGGTGTAGATTTGCTGTTAGTTCCCTGGGCGCATCCACATGTAACTACCGGGGTGTTATGCGGTTTTTCCGGGGTGCCCATGACCCCTGAAAACTCCCAGGCTCGGTCTATCTGGCGCACTTTGGGCGCACTGCACCTTCCGTCCTTCTAAAAAACAATATAACGGCACGCTGACTCAACTCTGACTCGGGCTTGTAGCTTGAAGGGATATCGCGTATGATACAAAAGATATCTTGCCTCAGATACATTCCACTGATTGAACAGTTTGTGACTCGCAATAGGTATATGCTGCCCAAACACGCAACAAACATGAGCTAAACTAGGCGTATTACATAACCGTGGTACGACGCTACCAAGCTTCGTTCCAGGTTGACTTTTACCTTCTCTTGCCCTCTTGAATCTGAACTGTGATACTTGACGCCATGTACAAACTTGTCGGTTGCTTGGTCCTGCTGCAATACATGTACACGCGCGAAGGCGGATCCTGAAACAAGAGGCGCATGTCACTCTTCTAAATCTCTTCCGAAGCTCGTTTTCAAGTACCGCGGCAGGTGGCCAATAAGAAATCAATCGATACAACACTGTCAATCTCACGTTTACTCAGGCCTAGGAAGTATGTCCTGTTCTTCTTCTCTGGGGCTCTCGACATATACGCAGTTAGGAGTCAGTTTTTCTGAAGATGGCGCTCAATATCTTTCAAGCCACCTATGAGACGTTTCCCGGGCTGGATTGCACTCTAATTGTGGCCGACTGCTTTCTCCTCGAGAGCCTCGCGTATATACACTACGTGTAAGATCGCACGCAGTGGAATTAATTCTCATTTGACTCACAGGGAGATTGATAGGTTGATATACATAGACCCCATCCGCGAGATAAATAGCCTGGAACGGTCCTATAATCTTGATTCATGAAAATCATGTACTTTTCTGTTTCTCTCAATCCGCTTTATGCTCTGGACTTGGCACTAGGCTGCTTACTGGTTGTCTTAGCTCGGGCATTTTTCCGCGTGCGACCGCCGTTGGCCAAGCTACCCTACCCTCCTGGCCCACCTGCAGCCGGAGGACTGCCCATAGGCAAGAGCGGAGTTTCCGCACCGCCACCATGGCTTGAGTATATTGAATTAGAAAATACATACGGTATGGCATGCTTTTGTCATGCTCCTTTCGTGTCACTGCTTGCTCACAGTTTCTTTTTCAAAGGCAGCATTATTGATCTTCAGGCGTATGGCAAGCACACCATAGTGTTAAATACGTACGAAGATTGCAAGGAACTTCTCGAAAAACGCGCCATCATATATTCTGACCGGCCATATCTTCCTGTCATTGATCTGTGCGTAGTTGCGGATTTTACTGCTGATCTCGTTTTCATACATGCCACCGACATACAAAAATTTACAGAATGGGCTGGCTTAGTATCAACGTTGGCTTTATTGGCTATGGTTCAAAGTGGAGAAGTCATAGACGCATTTTTCAACAACATTTCAAGAAAGATGTTGCCGTGAAATATAGGGCCGCTCAAAGCCGTAAAGTTCATGATTTTTTGTATGCTCTCCTGACTACTCCGGATGAATTTATGAATCACTATCGAACGTGAGTGACAAATCTGTGGGAATTATTGAATCTTGTCTGATTTGAGTTTAGTCTTTCGTCTGCTATCATTATGTCCATCACATATGCACACGATGTCGGCCCAAAGAATGACTATTTTGTGGATCTCGCGGACAAGGCGGTAGGCCAACTATCTGCGAATGCTCCCCCTGGCCCATCCTTGCTCTATTCATTCCCTATCCTTCGTTACATCCCTTCATGGAAATGGTTTCCGGGAGGCGAATTCAAAAGTTTTGTCCTAGAAAGTAGGAAGATGACGTTCAAAATGCGCGATATTCCGATTGGAATTGTAGAGAAGCAGATGGTATGTGCCTTTCATTTGCATGCTCCTCTTTCCAACGTGATTTGCCTATTATATAGGAGAAGGGAATATTTCCCGACTGTATTGCTGCAGATCTATTGCAGTCGTCACGAGAAGATTATAGTGTCATTTCGGGCGCTGCTGCAACTAGTTATGCTGGTGAGGCCAATATCCCGTTCCATTCAGGCTGAAAGCTCATCTTTCCTGAATAATAGCTGGGTCTGATACAGTGCGGTTCCATTATATTTTCGTTGTATGCCTTCGTCGGCTGATATACAGCATTTTCAGACAACATCATCTATTGGAACATTCTTCTATGCAATGGCAATATTTCCCGAGGTTCAGCGCCGAGCCCAACGGGAAATTGACGCAGTCGTTGGCTGTGACAGGCTTGTAACCTACGACGACCTTCCATCGCTGCCGTACATCCAAGCGGTACAACGGGAGGTGATGAGATGGAGACCGGTTCTCCCGTTATCAGTACCCCATGCCACTTCTGCCGATGACGTGTACAAAGGCTACTATATCCCGAAAGGTATACGATCTCAATTGACAAGCTTAAATATCCTTACTTATTTTTTTCCATAGGAGCAACCGTGATCAGCAACACATGGTAAGTTCAATTCGTTACATCTGGATTGAAACAATGTTCATCCCCTTTTGTTTGTGCTCGTCATGCTGTAGGGCTATTGCTCACGACCCGAAGCGTTACCCCGAACCAGATGAATTCAAGCCTGACCGTTTCTTTGATTCAGACGGACAATTAAATGACGATGATGTAGGTTATGTATTTGGCTTCGGGAGAAGGTATGTATACTTTTCGTATTCTTTCGGTCTGCCAATCACTGGTTTTGATCTAAATGCTGGGTAGACTCTGCCCTGGAAGGCACCTAGCCTCAGCTTCAGTAAGTCAAGATCGAAATTGCTCTTATTCATTCTTCTTCAAATTAACCTACTTCTGTGTAGGTGTGGTTGGCTATTGCAACAGTTTTACAAACATTTGACATCGGGAAAAAACGAAATGCAGACGGTGAAGAGATCGCAATAAGTGGCGAATATCGCGATGGCTTGCTCATGTAAGTCCCGACCCTGATTTTATTTGCGTGATAGCGAAGAACATTAACCGATTGCTGTATGGTGCCATGTAGTCATCCACTTCCTTATGAATGTTCTATCACCCCCCGATATACAGCCACTCAGAGCATTATCTTGGAAGTTGTTGGAAAATCAGGGTAGGTGACCGCAGTGACGTACCGCAAAGCCAGAATCTGTTGTGAATGTACAATAGTACAATATGCGAACCCACATCATTCGAATGTAATGCCTCCATTCAAGTCGCACTCACAATAAGTGCACCGGCATATTCATCAGCTTATGCTATATCTGACTCTCGTAACCTTTTCAAGTCAACAGATTGAGATTCAACAAGGAAGACTTCGGCCGTTTTCCGGTCTTTGAAACATCATCCAGTTGCAGAGTCCAGTCTCGGCCTCAAGATCCTCGCTGTTACGGAGCGCCCGTGCCTATATACATGAGTGCTTAAAATGTGGACCAATGTCAGTTATCCGTGAGTTTTCTATTCAATGTTATCAAGTAATAGATAACAATATGTATCCAGTACGAAATTGTTGAAATTTATAGAAAACATGCTGATGATCGAGGAGTTTGTGAGGTTCAGTGATGCCAGAGGAAGCTGCCACCCCTGACGCGTGACGTGGGATCTAACGTTCCCACTGACCAGATATTGGACTGCGCCATTTCATTCTCTGGGTCAATGTAGTGCTTCTTTTCTTGTTCTAGTCGCTCTCGGAGGGGAAGCACAGTTCAACTCGACCGCGTGAGATAAATAAGCCGAACTTCATGCAGACTGGCCAGCGCTAACCTCTCTTCGACTTTCCTGGTACTATGTGTATCCTCGGTGCTTTAGGCTCCCTTGTTCTTGTTATCTTATCCTGTATTTTTCTTGCAAGGCGCTGGACTTGGATCAAGTTGCCCTCCTGGACCACCTGACAAGAAAGACCCTGGACTTCATGTACGGAATTTTGACAACTCCAGATGACTTTAGTAGCCATTACCGAACGTGAGTTGTATCATCACTTCTTGTTTTGGGTGCGCAGAGCTCAACACAATGCAGGCTTGCTTCAGCAACCATCATGTCGACGATGTAAGGATACGACGTTACACCCAAAGATGATTACTTTGTTGGTCTTGCTGAGAAAGCAATTTACCGACTCTCCGCAAGCGCTCCTCCTGACGCTTCTTTATTTTATACATTTCCCATCATCCGCTACCTTCCGTCATGGTTTCCGGGCACTGAATTTAAACAGTTTGCACTTGAAGGAAAAAAGTGGGCATATGAAATGCGCGATTTTCCTCTCAATTCCGTGCAAAAACAAATGGTAGCTTAAAGTCCCGTTTCTTGCATCTTTTGACTTTATTGACGACAAGCTTATGGATCAATAGAAGGAAGGAGCAGCCCCGAATTGTGTTGTAACTTGTTACGGATCTCCTGGAAACTTGTCAATCTAAAGAGGAATTGGATGTCATTGCAGGTGTTATTTGTACTAGCTATGCTGGTGAGCTCTAAACGGTATTTGACAGGGCAAGGCACCTCTCTTAGACTCTTCACACCATTGTGTATTATAGGTGGGGCAGATACAGTAAGTCTTATTTTTGCCATGACCGCTTCTGATATTAAAAAAGTAGCACTAACTTAAACCCCACCTTCCCTAGACGGTATCATCAATTGGCACATCCTTCTTAGCAATGTCGTTGTTTCCTGACGCGCAACGCAATACCATTATAGGTTTGGAACGCCTTATATCCTACGATGACCGATTGTCACTGCCTTACGTTGAGGCATTGTATCGAGAAGTCATGCGGTGGAGGCCTGTTCTTCCACTCTCGGTTTTCCATGCTTGCTCCTCCGACGATGTGTACAAGGGGTTCTATACCCCAAAAGGTCAGTAGAATGTTAATTAGCAATATCATGTGTCTAGATTATCTATGATAGGAACGACGGTAGTCAGCAATATCTGGTATGCAAAGAATCATAGTATGGCAGTCTTAACAGAGTTCATCATAGGGCCATCGCTCACGGTCCAAGACGCTATCTTGACCCAGATATATTCAACCCCAGCCCAACCCAGCCGTTTCTTTGATGAAAATGGTAATTTGAACTATGATAATGTGGGGTACATATTTGGCTTTGGGAGGTCAGTGCGCTTCCAATGCCAATGATTCTCTGATTCCAACATATAAGTTACTACCTGGAGAAAATGCCCACTGGGACGCCACATGACCTCCGATACAGTAAAAGCATACAAATGACCTTTTTTTCCTGCTCTCATTTTCAATACTCAATCCTTAGGTCTGGCTTGCAATCGCTATGTTACTGCAGATCTTTGACATCCAGAAAAAGCTGAATTCTAAGGGCATCGAGATCCCACTCAGCAGTGAATACGGTGACGGGATCATTTCGTGCGTTCTGTCTCCTTACCGCATTGCCTCAAACGAAGTGACGTGAAGGGAAAGCAGAGAAGAGTTAGTGTAGGTCTGATTCTGCAGGAAATTTGTGCTCACAGCACCCCAGCGGTGCGAAAATAGTATACCACTGTGAAGCTTGCAGTATGAATATAAACTTGACAATTTCTGTTTGCCTAACATGTATTGTAGGCGATATGCTCCGAAATTGGAATTTGGTTGGAATACGTGTATTCTCGGGTCCTGCCTTTGTCTCCCCATTCTACACTACGGTCGCCTTCTCCAGCAACAGCCTAAGTTCCTTCTCCGCGGAGCCACCTTTGTCCCAGGATTTTTGCATTTCAGCCTTCACAATTTCGGCGTTCTTTCTCAGCTCTTGCCCCGTCTCTGCACGCGTGGCATCGATGACTTCGCGCATTTCGCGTCCAACAGCCGCGCGGGTCCCTTCGGGTTTACGCCCCCCAAGCCTGTGCAAGGGCTTCAGACCGTGTCCGGTTCTGACTTCCACAAGCTCAAAGGCGACGCGGAGGGTATAGGCTGCTTGTACCGATAGAACCGGCTGGTCGCCATCGATTGGCCAGCATATCCTGAACGACGACATTAGGTGAACAGCTGAGAGCAAATTCATAGCACTTACATAGGAGTACCACTTCCGAGTGCCTCTGTAACGCTCCCCTGTCCTCCATGCGTAAGGAACCAGCCGGTTGCCTGCATGAACAGTAAATGTGTATATGTTGACTGTACGTGTGATAGACAGACATACCGGGTGATTGAGGACGTATAGTTGAGGGACCCAGGGAGATATCATACCCAGACCTGAAGATTTGACAAGGGCTGAGAGTTCCAGCGGAATATTGGCAAACGAGGAAGGGTGACACAATATCTTTGAGGGGTTCAAAAGACTGATAGTGCCGAAATATTATGGCAACCTACGAAAGGGAATTTCTTGGCTATGAGGTTCATGATGACCTCATCAACATACTCCTGGACGGGCGGCCAAAAGAAGGTCCCAAATGACACCTTTATACCCGTCAACCGTGTCAGATTACAATGACATAAATTTAGCAGGTGAATGTACCAGGATGACAGAATTCTCCCCGTGTCTTGCTTGCATTTCGTTCAAGAAGTTACGGATATCCGTAGCCCTTTCATCTGTGGGCACTACATCCCAATAGGTACGAGGCAGGAGAGGTCCTATAGCGTACACTTCCTTTGGGGTCTCCGCGAACCATGTTTTTATACCTTCGATGGCCTTTCTGTCTGAGGCATACGACGAAGATAGGACAACACCGTCGCTATTCTTGAAGGCGCTGTGAACAGGAGTTAGGTGAGCAAATCTCCTTATCTTACAAGACTAACCTATGTCCGCCTACGAGTAACTGATATATATTCTGCATCACGTTTATCTCGAGGAGAGTCAGGCAACATCGAGTACTTACGGGACTAGATCACTTACCCCTTGAGGAAAGAATTCGTGATCATACATAGGAGGAAGACTTGGAAGCTGCACAATGGCTCCTGTCGTTTGCTTGAATAGCTAGATGAAAGTGATCAACCTACTGTATGATGGTGAGCGATACAATACGACGCACCATAAATCCAATGTCAGCTGCAATGCCTCCCGTCCGCTGCGCTTCCACTTCAACCTTTGTTTCAAAGTCGCCCAGTCCGCCTAGGTATTCTGGGCCCCACATGCGGGTTATCGCAGCAGGAGCCCCTGTTGCCCAAGCAAATATTCGTATGGACGGCCCTCCCAGTGCCCTTGTTGCGACTACAATTGGCCCGAGGAAAAACTAGAGAAAGAAATGAGTAAATGGTGGTCATATTCATAGGAAAATAAATAATGTACATCTAATAGCGCGGCCACAGGCGCTTTAACAGCGTCATAAGTTACACCTGTCGTGGCACAGGTGATCTCTTGTCCTGTTTGAAGCGTTTTGTAAGCCGCCGAGTATGTTTCTATTAAAGGACCCATAAGCTTGAATACATCCTGCTCCGTGGATTGGAAGGTAGTCAGAATCCTGTGCATGAACGCTGAAAGTCAGATCAAGCCAATGTGTGCGCCGCGTCCCCGTGAAACCGACCTGATACGCGCACTGTGTTCCAGTGGGATCGATGTGTTGGCCAAGATCTCAGCTCGTGCTTTCGCAAAAAAGTTTGGACCAATCAAAATGGTCACCACTATTTTTTCGTTGAATTCTAAGAAACGAAGAGCGAGATGACACATGGGTCTGATGTGACCTGTTCAAAAAATGATAGACATGGTCGAACCAGAATGCTGAAATATGCGGACTCACCCCAAGCTGGGAAGGGAGCGAGTAGTAAATGAGAAGCATCTTTGGAAACCATTATGTGCGTGTTGTATTGGGTTGACCAGGCAGGCTCTACTGGGTTATGTATATATATGACTACCCTTGCGCTTCGTATCGAATGTGCGGATGTTGGCCATGAGCGGAAACCAAAGGTTTGTCATTTTGGCCTACGTGCAACCTACGTGGCGCAAAAAATTTCGGGGTGGTTTAGTGCGGAGGCTAAAGAAGGCTAAAGGTACTCATGGTGAAGCCGTTGTTAACTCGCATAAGAGTAAAGACATACCCCATTATAGGCGTACCACCGGAACGACACATCATTATGTGCTTCCTTTGCGTTATGGTATGCCATGATTTTCCCTCGCGTTCCCTCGCTCATGCTTGCCTTTCAAGAGTGAGTCATCGTACACAACACTCCTTAGCTCTGAGGAATGAAAAGCTTGAGAATCATCATGTATCATGATCTCAATGCAGGTCATCTTACGAGAGCCATGAGGGATTGACTGTCAGATGAGGCTGTGAATCTATGATGTATCAAGGCGGACATAGCAGAAAAGGCCTGCCGCTAAAGCAGGGCTCAATTGCTGCAGAGACGCGTCGCGTCTCGGCATCGGAAAAAAAGAGATACATTTATACAATGCTCTCAGCCTATCACGATGGAGTGCAAAATTGAACACTCTGCGCTCCCACCTGCGTGTTTGTTCAGGAAGTACGGCACCACGCCAGGACAACAGTCGACTTACTGAGAATTATGCACCTCATCCGGCTCACCATTTCGGGCTCATGGCCAACTCATGGCAGCACCGTACAGTGGAGGAATGGTACATGCGCATTAGACAGTCAGGTATCCGGCAGTTCAGCTGCAGGATCTCAGAGGTGAAAAGAAGAGCATCGATGCGGGTGTGCGCCTGGAGGACAAAAACAGCTGATTGGGCCAGAGGGCAAGTAGATGCTTGCATGTGGTGGCTCTTGGGTGGCTCTTTCAACTACATTTCAACAGAAAATTCGTCTCTTGCATAAGGAAGTCGAGGGGGAAGGCGAAAGTGATGATCATGCTATGTAGTGCGACAAATGTACTTTTATCAACGACGACGCGTTGACGCTTTCAATTGTTTAGTAAGCTCGGCCCGTCGCGGGAAAGCGGCACGACAAGCCGCAGTCTCCTCCAAGTCTCCTCAACTCTCTTCTTGAACCATGTTTGAGCCTTGCACTAGTCATCTCCGAGTCAAGTTTCCCCTGTCCTCCTTCGAGTAGAAGTACTTATGGCAGAAGATGGCAGGTGCAAGTAAATCGTCATTCAGTACTCGGCCCGTGAGGGCCGCACGATCATGCCGCAGGACTCCGAATTCGAACATTGAACATGCACCGCGACGCTCACCGGTCACTGCTTACTGTACACCAAAGTTCTCCCCAATTTCCCCTGCCAAATGGAAGTACTCATAGTCGACAATATTGCAGTTTGACGGAGAAAAGCGACGATACGTTAATTACTTTCTCCCAGCCCAGCGCAAGCTCAACGGTGCCCATTACTACCGCCGCCGCGTCGTCGCTGTTCACCAAATCTACACCAAATCTATCCATGTCGCCTTTGGCCGCGGAATGCATGACTGCCATTCTTTGTTTGATCGCTTGCAGACTGCACAGATTGCAGGCAACGTCAGAAGATACTACTGAGTTGGAAGTGAGTACATACCCCACATGTTCAAATCTACAATGTCACCTGTGTCTGTCTATTATTATCGCAGTTGTCACCGTGCTATCTCGAGTGCACATAAAGCGCTCTTTGTGTTGTTTTCGTTTTCTAACTTCTTCTTGTTTTCTATCAACTAAACTTAGTACCAGAGCCATGGGACTCGAAAATATTTTCAACCTCCAATTTCCATATGCTCTGCCACTCGGAACACTGTGCATCGTCGCTCTGGGGTGGGCGTTGTCTCGAGCGCGCAAGTTGCGTTATCCTCCAGGCCCACCTGAGAAAAGCATGATTTCTGGGAATCTGGGTGATCTCCCCGCCAAGTTTGCATGGAATGCTTACATTAGTTGGGGAGCGATTTATGGTGCGTATTGTTTCCGACTTCTTCAAGTTATCCATTAACTTAAGTTGATATGTAGGCGATATATTACATTATCGGGTCTACGATAAGCATACTGTGATCCTGAATTCGTACGAAGATAACGTGGAACTGCTCGAAAAACGCTCAGCTATATACTCCGACCGACCTTATATGCCAATGGTCGACTTGTAAGTATACCAGCATTTCATTATGTAGGCGTTCCGATCGACTAATGCTCATATTCTCCTTCAGAATGGGATGGCTCAGCTTTGACACCGCCTTCATGCAATACGGTCCCACATGGCGAGGCCACAGACGTATTTTTCAACAGTTTTTCAAGCCCGAAATCGCTTTGAATTACAGATCAATGCAAACGAAGAAAATTCACGATTTTCTTCGTGGCCTCCTCACCACTCCCGACGAATTCGCCGACCACTACCGCACGTAAGCAAGGCTCTATCTGCAGATATCGCATTGTCATTCTCATTAATACTCTCGTTACAGACTTGGGGGCGCAGTCATATTATCCGTCATGTATGCACACGACGTCGCCCCCAAGGACGACTATCTCGTGTATCTCGCAGATACGTCGGCAACACAGTTGACCGAGAATATATTCCCCAATTCCACCCTCTTCTTTGCATTCCCTGGTATCTTTCGACATATTCCAACCTGGTTCCCGGGTGCTGGATTCAAGCGACTTGCACTTGAAGCGAGAAAGGTGGCCTATAAGATGCGCGATCTTCCCCTTGCGGCCGTTGAGAAACAAATGGTGTGTAGGGTGCCTATGACGTTAACATTGGTTTCGAAGTTCAATTTGTTTCATTGTAGAAAGAGGGACTAATGCCAAATTGTGTCGTGTCAGCTGTCCTGGAAACATGCCAGTCAAAAGAAGAGTTCGATATTCTCGCAGGCGCAGCGGCTACAGGTTATGCTGGTGAGTTTTAATGCCCGGTTCACGCCCCAGCTTGGGATATTCATCTCTCTCCTTACAGCTGGCGCAGAGACCGTACGTTGTTCAGCCAAGCCGATTGCAATCCACCAGTTAACCGCCGAGTTTTGTATCTAGACGGCGTCAACTCTAGCGATGTTTTTCCAAGCTATGTTGCTGTATCCCGATGTCCAGCGCAGGGCCAAACAAGAAATCGACGCTGTAATAGGATCCGAAAGGCTGATAACCTTCGATGACCAGTCATCATTGCCATACATTGAGGCGCTGTGCAGGGAAGTGCTGCGGTGGAAGCAAGTGCTTCCCCTTTCCGTCGCTCATGCAAGCACCTTGGACGATATGTACAAAGGGTATTACATCCCGAAGGGTGCGGTTTATTTTCCGCGTACAGGAACGTATATTTACATTTATTCATAGGTACAACAGTAGTCAGCAACGTATGGTAGGTTCCGTGGACGTGACAATTCATATAAGTGCATAGAATTTGATGATATATCTAGGGCTATTGCTCATGACCCCAAAAAATATCCTGAGCCACATACATTCAGTCCAAGCCGTTTCTTTGACCATGATGGTAAACTAAATGATGACGATGTGGGCTACATATTTGGCTTCGGGCGAAGGTGAGACGCACCCACGCACAAATTAATGATATACTTCCTCACTCCTGTCTCCGATCTTCAGAATCTGTCCCGGACGCCACCTGGCTTTAGCTACGGTACAATCTACTTCTTCCAGCCAACGCTCACGCCTTGATCTATATCAATGTTTTGCTTCCTAGATATGGCTGGCAATAGCCACCGTGTTGCAAAACTTCGACATTCAGAACAAGAAAGATTCGGAAGGGCGCGAGATCCCAATACCGGAGGAACATACAGATGGATTTGTCATGTGCGTTGTCTTTCTGTCCTCAAATTATCAATCCGAGAGCTGCTTGCTCATGCACAAGCGTAGTCACCCTGTTCCATTTGAATGCTCTATCACTCCGAGATCTGTGGAATCCCAGAATATCATTCTGGAAGCAATTGGGGCTGCATAACCACTATGTTCAGTTTTGATTTTCTAATGCGTAGGACTATGGTGATAGTCTAGCTGTCCATGGATAGCTCACTCACGAGCCATACTTACAATGTAACTATATTGTGGGTGATACAGTGGCATGACGGGTTCGCGTAAGTAAATCAGTGGTGCAACAACAATACATAGAAGACTTAATCCGTGAAAAAATATAGCGGGGCAGTCTTGGCGCGCGGGAGGTGAGGTCACACTGTCCACATGAGCACACCCTCGTACGTACACTGCCCATTGTGCGAGAGGCCCAGTGACTCCGCGTCTTGGCAGCGACCCACTGGCAGTATACCAGTACGCCGCGTTACTGTATGAAAAATCATTACCCAGCGGCTGTACTTGGATTTGGATATGGATACATATCAAACGCCCTCAAAAAGGCGCTGCTTCCTGCTCATCTGGACATTGTTTTGCGCAAGTTTTGCGGACAACCTTCATGTCGGTGAACATACTGACCTTGATCGCGTTAGCGTGGCGGACAAACTCGGCCCGCGCGAGTGGCACGCACAGTCCACATGGTGCATATTCCGATCATTTCTCCTCTAAATATTTCTCCATTGAAGTGAAAGCGTATACGACTTTAGATCTTTAGAGCGTGTTTAGAGCTGTTCAAAAGAAGTCACACATCATCATTGCTCCCTCCAACCCCGACGATGCCCGCATCCCTCGATGTCATCCACGCGACTGCCGTGTCCTCGACTCCTCAGCGTCCACGAAATCGATCAAAGTCGCTTTCAGGCTGTGTATGGGCACTTACTCAGGCTACTTGTTATTCCTGGCCATATCTCTCAGGGATTGCATTGATTTTAGAAAATGTCGGTTGGAAGTCCGTGGGAGATAAGGTTGAAGTCAGCACTTCGTTTTTTTTCGTCTACAGCACTACCCATAGCCGTCTATTGTTAACACATCCGGCAACCTACTAACCTGTGCGTATATATACTCTAGTGCTTCTCTTACTCTTTCTGTTTTGCTTCTGACGGAACCACCATGTCTCTTTCAGATCTCATCCGCCTCCTGGTTCAATATGCTATACCAGTTGCAACATTGTGCATTGTTACTCTGGGGTGGGTGTTGTCCCGAACGCGCAAGTTGCATTATCCTCCAGGTCCACCGGAGAAAAGCATAATTTCAGGGAATCTGAGTATCCTACCCGCCAAGTTTGCATGGGATACTTATGTTGATTGGGGAGCGAAGTACGGTGCGTATCGTTTCCAAGATATTGAAAAGGTTCATCAGCTTAGGTTTGTCCATAGGTAATATATTGCATTATCGTGTCTACGATAAACACACTGTCGTCCTCAACTCGTATGAAGACAACGCGGAACTCCTTGACAAACGCTCAGCGATATATTCGGACCGACCTTACATGCCCATGGTTGATTTGTGTGCATATCTCTATACATGATTTATGTGGCTCTCATTTTTTCTCCAGAATGGGATGGCTCAGTTTTCACACTGCATTTATGCAATATGGGTCCACATGGCGAGGTCATAGACGTATTTTCCAACAGTTTTTCAAGCCCGAGGTCGCCTTAAATTACAGATCAATGCAAACGAAGAAAGTCCACGATTTTCTTCATGGCCTCCTCACCACTCCCGAGAATTTCGCCGACCATTATCGCACGTGAGCAAGGCTTTCTCTGCAGATATCGCACTATCAGCTCATCGATACTCTCTTTCTAGACTTGGGGGTGCGGTGATTTTATCAATTATGTATGCACACGATGTTGCCCCCAAAGACGACCATTTTGTGTATCTCGCAGATACGGCAGCGGAACAACTGACCGCACATATCTTTGCTGGTACCACCCTCTTCTTTGCATTCCCCAGCATCTTTCGACACATCCCAGCCTGGTTTCCGGGAGCTGGATTCAAGAAATTTGCCCATGAAGCCAGAAAAGTGGCTTTTGAAATGCGCGACATCCCTCTTGCAATCGTTCAGAAGCAAATAGTGTGTACTCCTAGAGCTCGATGCGTTCTGTTCAATTTATTCTGTCATAGAAAGAAGGATTGGCAACAAATTGTGTCGCGGCCACTGTTCTCGAAACATGCCAGTCAAAAGAAGAATTTGATGTTCTCGCAGGTACAGCGGCTTCAGGCTATTCCGGTGAGATATGGATCCTGTTTAATGCCTTATATCGATGCATTTAGTATCTTTCTCCTTACAGCTGGTGCAGAAACGGTACGTTTTTCAGTCCAGCTGCTCTCAACTTACTCCCTGACTATCGGGCCCTTTCTTATTAGACGTCGTCAACTATAGCAATGTTTTTTCAGGCCATATTGCTGTATCCCGACGTCCAGCGCAAGGCCAAACAAGAAATTGATGCTGTGATAGGCTCTGAAAGGTTGATAACCTTCGATGACCAGCCGTTATTGCCATACATGGAGGCGCTATATAGGGAAGTGCTACGGTGGAAGCAAGTGCTTCCCCTTTCCGTTGCTCATGCAAGCACCTTGGACGATGTGTACAAAGGGTATTATATCCCGAAAGGTGCGATTCAGGTTATGTTTACGAACACTCAGATTTATATCTCCCCCATTCACAGGTACAACGGTAGTCAGTAACATATGGTAGGTTTTATTATCATGGTCACTCATGAGAAGTACTCGCAAATTCATGGTGTATCCTATCCAGGGCTCTTGCGCATGATCCCGAGAAATATCCAGAACCGCATACATTCAATCCAAGTCGGTTCTTTGATGAAAACGGTAACCTCAATGACGATGACGTGAACTACGTATTTGGCTTTGGGCGGAGGTGAGATACACTGCACAAAATCAGATGATATTCATCTTCATTTATGTCCCCGTCATCGGTAGGGTCTGTCCCGGACGTCACCTGGCTTCAGCTACGGTATAGTCCGCCTTTTTCGCCGATCTTCACAGGATTAGTCACTCCCGGCCTTTTCTTCTTCTCAGATATGGCTGGCAATGGCTACTATATTGCAAAATTTCGACATCCAGAACAAGAAAGATGCCAAAGGAGACGAGATCCCAATACCGGACGGACACACGGATGGATTCATTATGTACGTTGTTAGCCCTCATATTTTTGATACGAGCTGGTTGCTCATGCATAAGCCTAGCCACCCTGTTTTATTCGAATGCTCTATAACCCCAAGGTCTGCCGAAGCCCGGAATCTCGTCTTGGAGACTATTGGAGAGGCATGAGCGTTGTGTTCGATACTTTTTCTCTATCATGCCTGGAATTGGCCGTGCTATAGGTTACTATATTCTTCAAGCATGACATTAGATTTTAGGCATTTTTTGCAGTTGCTGCTGCCATGTGCTGTCCGCAAAGCGAACGGGAACTTGTGTACAAATGCCAGGACGTGCATGCAGATCAACTGCACGGTATTAGATGAGCGGTGCGCATGTGGAATGAGGGGTGAGTGTAAGTTAATTAGCTAAGCACAGGAAGTATGTTGCAATCACTGCGAATAGATATATGCGCGCAGTCTGGGAGCGGAGACGGAGTTATACCGTCCGCATGAACATGAGCACGCCCTCGTACACCGCCCAGCCGATTGCGGAGCTGAGCACCTTGCGCGAGAGGCGCAATGAGGCGCCGTCGAAGAAGCCCGCCACGCCGCGTTGCTGTATCGGGATCAGCAACCAGTAGCAGCGGAAGTGGTCGACAATGCACACCTTCCAGACGGTGCCGATCGTCCTGAAGAATCCGTGGTACCGCTCTTCCGTGCGCACTTGGACTTTTGTCTGCAGTAAACTTTTGAGCGAGCCATTGCACATCCTGGCCGGGAGACTACGAACCTTAATAACATCAAATGGGTGCGTCGCGAGTGTTGCGATCGCGCCCGCTGCCGCTGCCGACACGCTATGCGTCAGCGCTGCCTCCGTGCCCGACTTAGCCGGAATTATCCGCGCTGAAATGTTTATTAGTTTGAACGAAGGGGAGATAAAGAACCGCTCACAGGCTTCGCGCTTGATGCCCTCATAGAACACAACGAACAGCCCAGCGTATGGCGCATCACGCAGGGATGATGCCAGAAACCCGCGCAACAGCTCGGAAGGGCCCTGTCGCGCTATTGAAACTAGTGCGCCGGAGAAGGATTGGTACGCATATATATTGCTCTACGGCCCCCAATCAGCCTCGCCGGACACGTAATTGTCACACGCGTACCTCAAAGCGCGCTTTGAGCACGGAAAACGGGTTCAGCAAGAATCCCACTGCGACGCGTGTCGTTGCGCCTGCGAGGAGGTTTCCCTGGCTCGTGAGCGTGGGCAGCACGGACCCGTTCGCGTTCGGCGGCGCGCCCGAGCGTACGCGCGCGAAATGCGGGGAGCGCGCCATAAGCGTGCGCAGCTGTGTGAGCGAGGTCATGTACATGGCAACACCCGGTACATTCCTAAGAGCGCAGGATGAGTTGAGAACGGCGCCAATGCAGGGAACAGAGGATGTACCTTGCGAGTGAAGGTAGTGTCCCGCGCCACAGGCCCTTCAAGCCTTGTTCAATGAAGATTGAGCGTGTCGTGTGCAGGATGAAAGATGTCCGAGAGCTAAAAACGTAAGATTTGGGATAATAGTGTAGTTGAAAAAGAACATATACCTTGACAATTTCACTGAGCCGTCTCCCTGTTGCATGCGCGTCTTGAGAAGGTCGACTGGCCGGCGTCGTCTACGTCACTCTTGGTTGTTCCAGCACAACTATCTCATTGCTCACAAGGTTGCAAACACACGGTAGTTGCGAGGCCCGATAACGCACCTTTCAAGTGCGGTTTTCAGAACACATGAGCAACCGCATAAGACGAGCACGACGCACCTGAGAGCAGTTGTTGCCCCACATTGCTCATAAGATTTGCAGTTTCCGCTGGCCCGTTCGCCACGAAATTTGACGAGTGATATCGGCCGTTAAATGTTAGGATTCACAAAAGCTGTAGAGAGTCCACCAAAGTCCAGCTGCCCGGCGGATGAACTTGGGATGAGGAGACTCGGCTTTGACTCGGCTTGTAGGCATCACTCTGCACGTGTTACGTAATGCTCAGGCTTGCCTTTGCAACAGTTTTGCAACTTGTTTGCGACGTTCCAACTGTTGTCCAACTGCCATCTGCGTGACTCGGCAGGAAAAGGGCGACAGACGAACAAACGAACTGAATCCCGATATTCTTGTCCCAATCTTACATGCATTATAACTCGGCTTCACTCTGGAAATTATTCTATTGCCTATGACCAAAAGGTTTACAAGAGGCAACACAGGGCAACACATGGAAATTCTTGCAATTATCAAGGAATATTTTAGGAACATTTCGAAAATATAGGGACAATTTCAAGAGAACAATGTTCATAGAAATGAAATTCATACAAGAGAGACGCCGAACATGTCTAGGCTTACAGTGAGCCATGCCTTCACAGCACTAGTATAGCCGAAGTATAACCCACTGAGGACCAACTTAGGACTGAACATTACAGGTTTATCACGTTGTGATGGAGCAAGGAAATCCCGTTCCGCGCGAAGACACCAACCATGCTTGGACCATGCGCTGGCTTGATCGTCCTTTCGAAAAACAGCAATGTCACCACCGTACAGGCCAATGGCAGCCCCATCTCCAAACTTCCAGCCCTCATCGGAGAATATTTGCACCAATGCCTTCCCTAACCTGGTAGAGCGCGTTGTGGCTTCTCATGGTACGATTTAACCCATGATCTCCACGAAATCAGTTGTCAGACAACTTCGCGAATATCCGTATATCATCCCAGGCTCATCATTGCCGATCAACTCACGTACTGCATCCCACTGTCCGCACTTGTCCTGATCTCGTCTGGCTGCATGCTTCAAGCTTCAAGAATCACTCACACCAAGCTGATGGATTCAGATGTCAGGTCAACGTCAGGTACTGTTGGCACTGGCGCTTCTTTTTGCTTGATTCTTACTCAATAAATCACACCATTGGCAGCGACTCCTCGAGTTTTTACAAATTCGAATCCGTCCCTGTCTAGAAGCAGTGAATTGTTCTGCGCATGTATAACGTACTACGCCGTATTTCGCTCACATCGGTTGCCGCAATTGACAAGCGGACACTGGTCTGACAAGCGCTGGGACCTGCCTGACCTGCTTGAGGACTTTCCTCAGTCACTGGCAATTGCCATCCGATCCACGATATTCTCACCACTCCGCTCCTGATCCCGACCTGACTTCCCAAGTCTTTCACCTCCCACGCAAATCCTTGTGAAGGTCTATGTATTATGAACGGAGCCGGTTACTGATATAGAAGATTGGACATGTGAGCTCTATGTACTGTATGCGTTGTCCTCTCATGACTCACAGCGTACAAGCAGAAGAAGTTGAAATCTCTCCATGAGAAATTATTGTTCCAATGACACTACAGTTCTCAGATTGTTAAATATAGTGAATTATCCTGTACGTATATAACGCAATGAGCCGTATTCCATTCAGATCGAGAGCCGAAATTAACAACAGGTGTTAAATATACCCCCGCCGTTATCTCTGACCACAGGCTCATAAAAGGGCTCCACTAGGTCCGTTTTGCCACTCCCTTACCACTCCCATGACTTTGTCAGAATTTTCCGATCCTGCTCATGCCCTTGTACCGGTTGTAGGGTCGGTCGTGCTCATTTCCTTAGTCTACGCGCTCTACTATCTACAATCACCATTTCACAAGTTGCCCTACCCGCCTGGACCGCCTGAGAAAGGCCTGATTTCAGGGAATCAGTCCGATCTTCCTTCCTCTCGACCATGGTTCACATACGTCGATTGGGGGAAGCAATATGGTACGTCCCCGCACTTCTCATGTTTGATGCAACTTTTATGGTCTCCTCTAGGTGATATTATCCATTATCGGACTTACAATAAACACACTGTCGTCTTGAACGCATATGATGACAATGTCGAGCTTCTCGACAAACGCTCTCTGATATATTCGGATCGACCTTATTTGGCAATGATGGATCTGTGCGTTGTACTCTTTTTCTAATTTCAGTTTTATCTCATTTCAGACAAAGGATGGGATGGCTTGATTTCAACGCTGCATTTATGCGGTATGGGGCCACATGGAGATCACACAGACGCGTTTTCCAACAATTTCTCCGGCCAGAAATATCTTCGAAGTATCAACCTACATTGACTAGGAAAAATCTAGATTTGCTGTATGGTCTTCTCACGACTCCTGAGGATTTTGTCAACCTCTATCGAACGTGAGTGCATACTCTAGTGATCATGAACATTCCATAATAATCATTTCATCGTGATCAGTCTTGCGGCTGCAATCATAATGGCGACCATGTATGGACACGATGTCGCTCCGAACAATGACCATTTCGTCGACCTCGCCGAAGATGCGATGTCACACATGTCTGGAGGCTTTTCCTTCACTAATTCTCTCTTGCACTCGTTCCCAATTATTCGCCACTTTCCTTCTTTTTTACCGGGGCTTGCGTTCAAGAGATTCGCTTTGGAAGGCAAACGTAGCGTCCTTGACATGCTCAATATTCCTCTTGGTATCGTACAGAGCAAAATAGTAAGACCTTGTACATCTGCCATCCAGGCCTTTGATGATTCGCCTTCTGATCTTTGCGTGATATATATGTTTGTAGAAGGACGGAACCGCAGTTGACTGTGTTGCTGTGGATCTTTTGGAGTCTTGTCAATCTGACGAGCATAGAGACGTTATTTCAGGCGTCGTCGCAACAGCATATGCTGGTGAGTCCTTTATTATGTCCGCGACCTTGCAAACATTAAATCATCTTTATATCCCTTTTTTCAGCGGGCTCAGATACAGTGCGTTCTTCAATATTGGATGTACCCAGTGAAATTTCTGGTGAAAACTAACCACCATTTTGTAACTAGACGGTATCCTCAATGGGAACATTTTTCCATGCCATGACACTCTTCCCGGATATCCAGCAGCGAGCTAAGCAAGAAATTGATGCGGTTGTTGGCTGCGAAGAGCTTGTATCCTTTAAAGACCGCCCGTCGTTGCCATATGTCGAGGCGCTGTTCAGAGAGATCCTGCGGTGGAGGCCTGTTGTTCCACTTTCTGTTTCTCATGCAAGCACCTCTAATGATGTGTACAATGGACATTTTATCCCGAAAGGTGCGCAATGCAGACTGAACATTTATAACTGAAGTTCTAATCCACGTCTTTACATACGCACTGGTAACGCACAGGAACGGAGATAGTCAGCAATGTGTGGTGGGTCATTTCAATTCTCGTAATGTATCATATAAATGTCAGCACTCATTGCTTCTGTCTAGGGCTATTGCGCATAATCCTGAAAAGTATCCTATGCCGGAGACTTTCGATCCAAGCAGATTCTTTGATGAAAACGGGGATTTGAATAACGACAATGTTGGCTACGTATTCGGCTTTGGAAGAAGGTATGCTGTTGAAAAATGTATCATAAGAACTGGGTCACTCTGTTGAAACACATCAATAGAATCTGTCCTGGGCGGCACTTGGCAGCAGATTCAGTGCGTTTTTGCCTCCATTTTTCGTTTTAATTTTTCTGTCGTTTAACTTGCTGTTATCCATTTCTCTTCAAGGTTTGGTTGACGATTGCAACCGTCCTCCAAAACTTTGATATCCAGAAAAAAGTAGACTCCAACGGAAAGGAAATTCCGATCAGCATGGAATACAGCGAAGGACTCATCAGGTGAGTCGTGCATGCTTTCCAGTCCCATGCATACAATGACGCGGACGCCAGTCATCCAGCCCCTTTTGAGTGCTCCATCACGCCCCGCTCGACAGCTTCCCGAGATTTAATAATGGATGCTATTGGCAAGTCTTCTACATAGCCATTACATTGCGTACGAGGCTCTCCGCGTGCGCGTATGGACAGGTAAAGGCTCATCTAGTGCTTTGAATGCAAAATTTCTGAGTGGGTATAAGTATGCACAGCAGAGTTTTGAGATGTGAATATCTATATTTAGTCTGATAGGCGCGCGGATTAGACAAGCGCTAAGTTGGTGCTCAGTTGCTAGAGCTAGGAAATCGGCTGTTATTGGCATATATGCGCGATTTTTCGAGACATCCTGCATTCCATGTATTTGGTATTTAATTTCACGATTTCGCGTTTGATCACATAGCTGCTGCCACCATCTTTACCCACCCGGTAGGAACTTCCTTTTCCTCCTGCATGGCGCAGCACAATGAGATGCGATAGTATTATTGGAAAAAGGCAAATAAAAACTCACTGCGCCTTTCTTAGCCAGCCTATCAGAAAGGTTGAACTTCCGCTGGATCAAATAGAACTGAACCACCATCCCGTCCGCCTCTAGCTTCTCGATCGCTGACAACAGCATAAGCCAAAGATCCTTATTCGCGATCGCCCGGCCGGCACTGTTCTTCCACCCGTTTGCGCGCCAGCGCACGACCCACTCGTTCACGCCGTTCACGACGTACTCCGAGTCCGTCGCGACGACGATCTTCCCGAAGCCCTCGCCGACCCACACGCGCAGGCGCAGTGCAACCTGCGCCGCGCGCAGCTCCGCGCGGTTCGATGTGAGCGGCGCGTTGCCGACGCGTTCAAGTGGAAAGGACACCGCGCACTTCCCGTCGGGGCGCACGACGACGCCACACCCCGCACGCGCGTCGGGTCCACCGTTTTCCGGTGCGGCGCCATCCGAGAAGACGAGCACGGCGTGGCGCGGTGCGCGCGGGGAGGGGTCCAGCAGCACCCAGCGTGGTCCGCGGAAAGAACATCCGTTTATCATGGGCGAGAATATGGAAAGTGGCCCCTGTGTTGGTGGCGCGGGGAAGCGCCGGCTGTTGGGGGTGAAGACGATAGGGGGGCCGGCGCGCATGTTGGAGAAAGTGGTTGGCATTTCCATGCTCGGGTAGTCAGGGAGTGGATCGTTGGGGTCTAAGTTTCCGAAAAGGCGCATAGAATCGCACCCGTCCATGTCGTCCATTGTGGTTGTGGATGTTGGGTGGAGAAAGTGGATATGAAAGTTGGAAAGAGAGCTGCGGGTCGAAGAATTCGAGGCGCACGTGGTTGCACCGGATCACTGTGCCCGAAAGTGGATGAGCGGCGGCAGATACGGCAAGGAGTCAACCGCCTTGCAGCCGCCAGTTATTCGCCCATTAATTTGCTTTGTGGCCAAGTCTCTCTCGACTGACGACTCTACTATTCAGAGCCGTCTTCAAGATTTTTTCGGGAAAAGCAAGCTTGTCTACTTCGTCGAGCCACCTCGGCATTCTCCGGTGGACTTGTCAATTGTCCGTGTCACAGTTCACTTGCACAACGAATGTCTAATTCGACGTGTAGCTTGCGTGTAGTTTCGGTGCTGCGCTTACTCTACGTAAATACAGTCGACGAATTACCGCATCAGTTGTACAAATCAAATGAAAAGTCGCTCTCGTTCAGGAATGTAATGTTTATACAATCAGAGAAACCAGAAAGCTTGTTTTGCGTTTTTAAGCTATATATGATGTCGGTTCTACTACTATTGGCTCGAATAACGAGAATAAACGAGGCTAGAGTACTACAATGATGGATGTTAAGTATTGGGGTGTTATATGACTGATAAACTTGATGTTTGAGTGAAAATAAGACTGGGTAGCTTGTTGTATAGATTCAACGAAACGAATAAATAAGAATAATGATAGTTGAGATTAAAATGAACGGAAAAGGGAGAAACAAAGTCACTGTAGGAAGACATCTGAATTAGAATTAGTGGTCATAAGGCCGGGAGCCATGAATCCACTCACAACGTGCGCAAGGCGCGCGCTTGATAGCGATAAGCAAATGTGTTCAGCTTGAACGACGTGGCCATAATATAATATGTTGCTAGGTCTGAACGGTGCATGGCATGCCAAATGATTTTGGATAAATAATGGTCGAATGACTGTTAATGACGGGTCAGAATAGCAGACGAGGGAAGAAAAGTTTTGATGCACGATTCATGTTTAATGACCACTCGGCGACTGGATACTGAAGTCAAACCCATTGACTGTAACAGGTGAGGACATGTCACATAACAGTAGATAATCGTGAAATACTTTGGATAAGTTGCCCAGAGATTGATGAAACTACAAAAATTGAGATCAGTAAAAGCTCTAAAAAAGTGAGGAGCGAACGTACCCGACTGCAGACACCGATCGCTTGACGAGGAGCCGCCGCCACCAGTCGAGACATCCTGCATTATTGCTCCCACCCCCCCACAACAACAGCTACTAGCAGGAATTACGCGTACTAGCGCAGTCGA
>JAEKIV010000518.1:0-23216 GCA_016801325.1 Hypholoma fasciculare
AAAGTGACATGTGCGGCTCAAATTTCAAGTGTGCAGCAACATTTTTATCATTGAAATTCTGAAAAATATAACATGTACATGCGGATAATAAATGTGCAAACGGGCACCCATAGGCGCAAGCGTACCACCAGATTTGGCGTCTAAATCGCATGATATATGCCAATCTTGATTATAAAAGTTGCAGTAATACCCAATCTCACCTTGTGTTCTTAAAAGGATGCATATTAGACAATATCAAGATCTGATGCACCGTATCTTTTGACTCAATCGTGTGGGTGTCTTAACTCTGCATTAGGAACTTATCGACACTGGTATACCAAGTTGGAACTGCAAGCTGTCCGCAATTCGTCCTCTCGAGAGAGCCGAGAGAGCGTCTTCAAATACCTGAAGGTGATCCATGTGGCATCTGATACTTGCCTTTGATATTTCATCGTTCAATAGCTTCATATATACACTTTTTCTCGTACAATATCCGAAATAATTCACGACGGTTGCAATGTAATATCTATTTCTACCCAGGCTGTATAAAAGGCGCAGTAAGAGGAGTAGGCAGAGCATCGTTCCTCGAGAATCGAGTCACTTGCACTATCTACACATATTTACGGCTAGGCATGAGTACTGGGCTCAACTCAACGATGACACAGTGCGCACTACAAAATGTGCCGTCAGTAATGTAAGTGGTCTCCTATGTATATTCTGTACCACTCTTACCAACACACCGATAGAACAGCACCACTTGTATGTTTTTCGGCATTAGCTGCTGTTATTCAGCACATCTCACCCGATGTAAATAGGTATTCGGGTCTTTATTCAACTGGGCGCTCTATGGAGTCTTGTCTGTGCAAACATGTTCGTAATAATGATTGCTTAAATTTTTTTTTACTAAGAAATTCCAGTTGTTTACCTTATCAATTTTCCCGATGACCGATTGGGAAACAAAATTTTAGGTGCGTTCACTATTATCAGGATTACGACGCCAAGTACTAATTACCCCCATTCATCCTTCCGTCCAGTTTATTCCTGTTATTTTTTAGAGACAGTTCAGACTGCATTAAATGGTTTTGACTCTTTCTTCTGGTATTAATAGTGAACTCCTCTCTCTAGCCTTGTATCTAAGCTACCACTTCAACAGGTTTGCCAGTGGGAACGGTGGACTAACTAACCTTGAATTGGTGAATGTTAGTCCGCTGACAGTGCCGATTCTATGCGGAATCATTGCCACGACTGTACAAATCTTCTTTATGTACCGAATATATACCCTCAGGCCGACTTACTGGTGGATTTGCGTTATTATTGTTCTGGTATGTGGATATCTACTTCGCAAATTGATAACACTGATCCTGATCATCCACAGCTATCCATTCTCCAGCTCATTGGTGCTGGCGCTCAAGGATATAGAGTAAGTTAGATCATACCAGCATTATAAATTGACCTAAAAATACTGAATTGGCACTGTTTTTTTAGGCTTTCAAGCTTCAGCGATTTGAGGACTTCCACGAAAATGTCTTATTTTTTTCGTCATTTGACGTGCGTATACCCCATGATAACATGTGTTTCTGCTAACACTACGGTAATAGGTCTGGTCTATTGGCAACACAATGTGCGATGTGGTTATCGCGGGTACACTGATATGGATTGTACGTCTGATCGGCATGACTTTTATTTAAATTCCCGGCCGTTGATTGACGCCACTCTTTCGTGGGTAGCTTCGCACGTCGGACGAGGGAGTTACACAGGGAAAACACATTCTTCGGAGGCTTGTCCGCTTAGTTGTCGAAACAAATACTCTTACAGGTGAGCCACTGGGCCTGATGGGTATGTTTATATCAAGAGCTGAATTTACTCTGTTTCAATGTAGCTAGCATGGCATTGGTATCCGTGATCGTCTACAGTGCCCTTCCCGTAAGCGCAAGTGAAATTTATTGCCACCTTGAGACTCATTTATAGTTAGAATAGTAACGTTTTCGTAGCTACGTACGTCTCTCGAGCAGCCTACGTTACTGGAATTTTTATCACTCATTCATGATATATTGTATAGGACGCTGGTGACGGGTAAACTGTATTATATTGCCTTCGTAAATTTTGTATAATAATAGCTGACTTTAAATTCTCTATTAGGTACTCCAACACGCTTCTTGTGACATTCAACAACCGAATCGGATTACGGAGCCTACTCAAACCAGCCGTTTATGAAGGAGGAAAGATACACATACGCCAACAAACTGACGTCGCGATCAAGGTAGACACCTCCCAGACCACTTTCGACAGAGATTCCGAGCCGTCTACACAGCTTGAAAGTTACGAGCTTCGAGTGAGTAGAACTCCCATGTGTTTAGTATTGTCATTCATGTCGACGCAACGGCAGGCTCTTAAAGAAAATAAAATACAGGATCTAGCCGTGGCTATTTGAAATTCAATAATGACGCAAATGAGACAACGGCTAGAGTGATTTCCTGAGACTATTGATCTAAATGTTGTAGTACCTTCTCTGCTATGAAGTAACTACAAAAATGAAGGGTGTCTATATTTTCGTAGACATCTTACCTCGGTCAGTTCAACAATACCCACCTTGTCAATCAGATTGGGGCCAATACAATTGTCCGTGCTCACAGCTGATAGAACGAGTCATAAGTAATCTAGGACGTGTGCCTGTGCGTACATCAAGTAGGTATTGGGTGATAGGCCCTGAAACATGAAGAAATGGGGAGGTTTAAGGCAGTTACTAATGCTATTCAGCATTTTTCCTGAAGCTCAGACCCATTCAAATATTTTCAAGGAATATAGTGTTTTGATTCTGTGGGAGTTTGAATTGTCTGCGGATGTACGCAGGTTGATTCGCGTTTCTTGCACTTGTGGTGAGACCGTCGACGCTTGGTCGACGACTCGACGCGGTTGCGACTCGACGCGGTTGCGACTCGACGCGGTTGCGACTCGACGTGGTTGCGACGCGGCGCGCTTAGCGCGACATGGGATACACGTGATCTTGTTTAGGGTGTGGTTCAATTTTCCGGATTCCCGTCGTTTCTGCGACACTGCTTCGTTCCTTTGTCCGCCTCTCTCAGTGCCGCCGCACGCAGCTCAAGAATGTGACTACTCGTAGACCTACAACGCGCGTGTGAACGTTTGAATCTAGGACTCTCTCCACGCCCGCTCCTCTAGGCCTGCCTAGTTTCGTCGACACGCTTCACGACCCCGACTCCGGCGACCGTGCCAACCCCACTTCTGTTCCTGAATATGAGCGCCGCGGAGCGTGCTAATTCTGTTGCCTTGAGTATATTATGCCCCCATTTGCTACCTCTCGGTACTGCTACTCTCACTCTCTAGCCGCGAGCAGCGCCGACGCCACCTCATGCGGTGCTCTTGCGGCCTCGAAATTCATACGGCTCTCCCGATTCGGCTTAGGTCACTGCTACGGATTCGTCGAAGCGGCTTGTGCGGCTCATGTCGATCAGCGCCGTCTTCTCCTCGTTCAAGCTTCGTAGTTGTGCCTGCAGCGCGGAAATCTTCTGCGTGATGACTTTCAATTTTCCGTCCCACCTGGCGACATATTTCTTCAGTTTGGTCGACTCTTCATCAGTTGGAGCTTGATTTGTTGTGAATAGGTACTCAAGAGATGCCATGATGTTGCGAGAGGCAGTGATCAGATTTGAGACAACTCTCGGTGAGTGACCGCCGGACAAGGCGAAATCAACGAGCGCCGGAAATTCCTGACCGGAACCAAACCAGAACACGAACATACAGTTATACTATACTTAGAGCACAAATAGAATGAATATAGAATTTATTAGAAGACCTTGAGAATATCTGAGTCCTAGCATGGGACTATGTAGTAGGACTGCTCTAGAATGACCCGTTGCCCAATGCACTGCTTATTTCATCAATAAGACGATTCTTCCAGCGCAATTTCACAACTTTGTATACTTATGCGTGCTGCAATATTCTTCATCATTTGTGCTGAGAAGGGCTGATCCCACCAATATGCGGGTCAAACCTCCCCGCAGCTGTTACTCGCAATATACTGATACGCACGGTGACCCTATTCAACGCCACCATCGCTTCTTACACGACAATTGAATTGACACTCCTGTTTCTTAAGTTTCTATGCCAAAGAGTACCGCGGTCCACAGCCAACGCACCGCAGCTGTTAATACTTAACTACGAGCCTGTGGGGCACTTGTCGCGAAACAGCTTCTTTCGGGTTTTCCGGTTTTCGCTAGAGCGCGCTTAGATGTATCTATTATAGACAAAATATCAACCTGTATCATCACTGCAAACCATCTCCACAATTATGCGCTTTCAGTTACTCAGTGTGACTCTTCACAAGCATTTCCCGAAGCCTATAAAACAAGAATTTTCAGTGTCTTAGACCTTTGAATTCCGAGATCGTTCTTCAGTTTCAAACATGGCCAAGATCACAAATTCCCTACTCACTATTGCCGGACTGTGTGCCGCTTTAGGTATTTATATCGACTGTTACCTCTTATCAACACTTTTAACATTCCGATTTTTTCCCTCAGTGCGGGTCGGAGCAGACGTTGTGATCCATAGACCTATTCCGAACGCAATTTCAGGCGTTACGCAAATTGTGTCTGCCTCAGTTGTCGGTGCTTCCCCCATTGGCGTTCAATCGGACGGCGCAACGCTATATGTGGCTACCGAGGTGGAGAGCTTTATTGGACTAGCCATAGGGAGTCAAACATCAACCATCCTCAGCACACCAATCACAACAGCTTGTGAGTCGTTAAATGTGATCCTTTTTATAAATTAGATTCTCATCGCCGGCACGCAGTGACATTTGCTGAAGGTGCATCAGTGTTCAGCGCGTCCGATACGGATGTAATAACCATTGCTGGCGTGACTGCGTCTGCTGAGGCAAATATCAAATGCACGGGGACCGGAAATGGAGGAGAGGTTGACTGCGTACAAGCAGTGGCAGCATCGGCACAGGGTGTTGCTACGACGCTCGTGACAAGTTTTGTGGCAACGACAAGTCCGATCTTCACGATTAGTGGGTCGCAGACTGTTCCTACTATTGGGACGCAGCCTTTGCCTACTACAACTTCCAAGAGTGCTGCATCTCATGTCAGGGTTTCCTTGATCTCTGTATCGATTTCAGGATTCATGGGATATGTCATCCTTTTCAATATCTTTTGAATTAGTTGGGATTCACATACTTTTTATAACTTTTCTTGGAGACGGTCGTCAGAGAATGTGGATCTGAAGTAGTATTATTTATTGTAATAGGCTTTTCCAGTTATCGGTAAGTATATATTCTATTGTATATTGAATGTGGCTTGGACTTTGAAGGGTATTTATTCATCGTTCTTATCGATAGCCACCAGGCGCTCGAAACATAACAACCACCGCTTTGAACTTTTAAATGGCAATGATGATACTGAAAATAGAAAATGCTTATGTATGGCCCAACGGGCGGCAGCTTTATCGGAGAGGCTCTCGTTGGAGTTGTATCCGGAATCTCGAGTCTCGACACATGATATCGACTCGTATAATTCATTACACAAACCATTATAATGTATATCTAGGCGCACTGCTGGTGTCGTTTGATACAGTTTGGAAAGTATCACTCCTTGCGCACTGCCAACGAAGCCAGCAGGTCGGTCGGTATACCTTGCGCAAGTGCGCTGGGACTGTCAAGATGCGCGACTTCTTCTCGATCTGCATGAAAAATCCGCAATAGAATCGAAAAATTCAAAGAACAATGTACTATAGTTTCTTCAGTAAGGAACCGATGTCAACAAGGTAACGCTGGCTGTCCGCAACGGAAGAGGTGTATAGTATACAGACAGCTCGTCGTGTGCGCCCCCTCCCTCGACACCGCTTCTGAGGTTCCAGGAATAGAGAACATCGAAGCTACCGGAATAGAGCGCTCTATGCACAGTTACGGTCGTCCGTGGTGATATTTTCTATATGTATACGTCGCGTCAGATCACCGCCCAGCCGCCAGCGCTCAAGCGCTCAAGCGCTGAGCCGGCTATATCCAGCAGGCCTCAGGGCCCACGTCGCGAAACATATTTCAATTCTTTTGGGATCAGCCACAAATTATGCAGCTACTTAATGGTACGATCGGTCTAGGTATGTATGCATGTGTGTATATAGGTATTAGGCTCCGCAGCGTGAAGGGATAGGAGTATAGAAGAAGCGTGACAATCTGGGGGTGCGCGGAGAGAGAAAGGAAAGCAGGTACAGCGACAAGAAACAAGCGCGACGAGACGAACAGGTATAAATGAGTAAATGGATGGACAAGCGAAGAGAAAGGAGAGAAGAAAGGCAGAGCGGCGCGTGCGCGGCACGCAGAGCGATAAAGAAAACAGCAAAGAACAAATTATAGCGCAGCGGGACAACACACTTAAAAGAACAACAACAACAACATTACCACCACAGAAAACAAGGAAAAGAAAAGAAAAACACACGGGGAAAAAGAAACGAAAACGCACACCAAAGACCAAACCCCCACTAAAACCGCCCCCACGTCCTTCCCCCACCACCACCCCGCTCCTCCTCTTCCTTCCCAAGCAGCGCCGCGACGCGCTGCACCAGCCGCGCCCTTGTCGTCCCGCTCATATCCGCGTCCATCGGACCGGCACTATACTCGCTCGCGCTCCACCGGCTAAGGCGCTCGCCGCCCGTCACCGCGGAATACTGCGTCGCGCGCGTGTCCGCGTCTCCATCCGCGTCCACTCGACGAGGCCTTGGCCGCACGGGAGCTTGGGCGTACGGGTCGTCCGCCATGAAGCCGAAGTTGGGTGCTGGCGGCGCGGGTGCGGGGAGGCCGTGTGCGTCGCTCGGGGGGTAGTACGACTCGTCTGAGCGATCGAGCGACCCGCGCGGCGGGGCGCTGAGCCCCTGATCTGCATATCGCCCATCCTCTCCGTCGTAATCGTAGCGTTCCCCATCATCGTCGGCATCGCCTGCGTCCTCCTCCCAATGCACCCGCGCGCGCGGCTTGCCTCCCAGCGCGTACGCAAGATCCACACCGCCTTCTGCGCTACTGCCCTCCGCACTGCGGCCCTCATAGGCATATCCAGAGCTATACCCCTCCGCCGAGCCCTCCGCGCTCCCCCCATCCCCCTCATCGAACGCAACCCAGCTCTTCCGCGCGCGTGCCGCACGCACCGCCGCGGCGCGGCGCTTCGCCAGGGCATAGCGCTCAGCGGCGTCGGTCGCCCCGCTCGAATTCGCATTCGCATTCACCACTCCAGCACCGCCCACTTCGGAGGGCACACGAGCGACGGGGAACGGGCTCTCCTTGCCCCTGCGCAGCGGCCGCCCAGGCGCAGGTGTGAGCTCAGGCGGGAGCGTGCGCGGCGTCCGGTCCACCACACGCTGGCGCAGCGCGCCGGGCGCCGGCCCACCTCCAGGCGAGTGCAGCGCGTATCCAGTATTGGGAGAGGGCGCCCGTGCAAAGTACCCACCGCCGCCGCCTGGGCGGTCGCCGACGGGACTGCCCACACCACCGGGAGCGGGAGGAGGAGGAGGCAGAGGCCCGCTCGGCGGCGGACTGGGCGGCGGGAGATCGTAGTACGCGAGCACGTTCGGGTGCGGGCCCGCTCCTGGGCTCGATGAGCGGATCGGCGAGCCGCGAAGGACGGGCGATGGCGAGCGTGCGTAGCCCGCGGCGGTCGATGGCGGTATGACGAGCCGCGCGGGGGAGGGAGCGCGCACGCCTCCGCGGGGCGGGGCAGCGAGCGCGAAAGCGGTGTTCGCTCCATTCGCGTTCATTTGCGTCTGCATCTGTGCGTTGGTATTTGGCAGCGATATCCTTCCGCGCAGCGCCGGCGGCGGCGCTTGCACCAGCCCAGGCGACGGCGCGCGCCCGCCAAAGCCCACAGGCGATAGCGCGCGGGCGCCGAACCCCACAGGCGACCCCACGCGCCCCGCCTGCACCGGGCTCGGAGCACGCATCGGCACACGTCCCTGCGGCGGGCTGCCCACACGCGCTGCGAGGCCTGGTGCAGGACCAGGACCGCCCCGCACAGGACTCGTACTGCGCAGAGGAAGCGGCGCGGCGAACCCGAACGGAGCCGCGGGCGCGACGGGGCTCACGGGGAACCCCGCGCGTGCGTAGTGTGCCGAGAGCGCGGGCGAGGGCATGGGCGAGCCGGGCGCAGAGGGGACGATGATGAACGGCGAGCCCGGGGTGGAGGGCGACGGCGGCGGCGGGCTGCGCGCGCCGCTGCTACCGAGGGGGCCGGTGAGCGAGGCGCTGAGGCTGTTGTTGGACGCGGAAGCGGAGTTCCTGCTGCTCTTCGAGCTCGTGCTGCTCGCGAGCGCATTCGCATTGGCACTCATAGCCTCCGCACGCGCCTCGCGCGCCGCACGTCCCGGGAGGATGCTGTCCAAGCTCGCCTTTGCGCGGAGCGCCTTCATGATCGACACGGGCGCGACGGGCGGCGGGCCGCGTGCGGGCGATGGCGTACGTGTCGTCGGTGCGGTCGGTGGGCGGAGCGCCATATTTGCGCTTGTGCCTGGGGGAGAAATTGTGTGCCAGGGAGAAATGGCGCTTGAAGGAGAGATGGCGCTCGAGGGAGAAATGATGGCTGGAGGAACGTTGATGTTCGGAGGGCCATTCGCGCTTGGCGTAGAAACGCCGGTCGGCGTAGCCAGCGCGCCCATCATAGGGATCGCATTCGCCACGACGAAGCCCGCGCCAGAGGACGTCGTCGATGCCGACGCCGCGGAGGCCGCGGAAGCGCGCCACGGCTCAACGCCGATACCGTTGATTGGTGGCGAGGCGTACGCGGATCCTGCGGCAGCCGTGTTGGTGGGTGATGCGTACGAATACGATGCGCTCGTCGTGCTGATAGGCGACGCGTAAGACGCGCTGGTGCTCGTCGTTGTCGTGCCCGTCCCGCTGGTCGTTCCCGTCCCGGCCGTCGCGACGCTCGACACGCTTGGCGCGCCGGCGCCGTGCGTCGTCCCACTTGCACTTGCTGCTCCCACTCTGGCTTCTCCTGCACCTGCACCTGCACCGCCATAAACATACCCCCCATGCGCCGCAGACGACGTCGGCGTCACCGCCCTCGCAGCAGCATCCTCATGCCCGCTACTCGAAGTCGGGAACAGCACGCTGCCCATACCCCCACCCGAGCCTGAGCCTGAGGATGCAGCGGAGAGCTGCGACGCGCGCGCGGGGCTCGGGTCCCCGCCCATACCCATGCCCATGCCCATACCCGTCACCGTGAACACGGGCGCAGAAACAGGCGTATGCGCAGACACCGGCGCAGATGAGGACGCGGGCGAGAGCGCCGACGCAGGCGAGGAGACCGAAGGCGGGGCGGGTGATACACCACGGAGCGCAGGCGGGGCAGGCGATACACCACGAAGCGCAGGCGGTGCGGGGGACACGCCCCTTACGCTCGACGTCGACGTGGACGGCGAGAAGAAGTCCGCGCCGAGCGTCGTCGCGAAGCGCTCCGCGATAGGCAGCACCATGCCGCTCCCTCCTCCTGCGCTCCCCAATCCACCAGCACCAGCACTGCCCAAACCACTCCCGCCTCCACCAATACCTCCAGTTCCAAGTGCTCCACCAATCCCCAACCCGAGCCCCGCGCCCCAGTCCGTGTTCGGGCCCGGAACCAGAGGCAGCGGCGGGACCGCGCCCGCGCCCGCGCGTCCCGCAGAAGACGCAGGATCGCCCTTCGCCGAACGCCCCAGCGCGAAGAACCGGCGCGCAGAGCGGCGCGGCGTGCCGTCCGTCGCATATCCGGCGTCCTCGTCTGCGTCTTTTTCCTTGTCCTTGTCCTTCTCTTTTTCGCGCTGCTTCGCCTCCTTGCGCTCGCGCTTCGCCGCGTCCTTCGCCTCCTTCTTCGCCGTTTTCGCAGAGACAATCGGCGCGCCGTCCGACTCATACCCGGCCCCACCCCCACCGCCAGCAACCGCGCGCCGCGCGCTCTGCGCCGCCGCAGACAAGAGACTCTTCTTCCGCGTCCTCGGGAGCTCCGCGTCCGTCTCCGCACCATCCACACCTCCCTCTCCCCCTTTGTCCTTCCCCGTCTCTTTCTCCCTACGCTTCTTCTCCTCCTTCTCCCTCCTCTTCCGCTCCTTTTCCTCTTTCTTCTCTTTCTTCCCCTTGCCCCCGCCCTCGCTGACGTACCCCCCGTCGCTCTCGTACCCGTCTCTTTTCTTCTTCAGCTTCTTGCTCTTCTCTCCACCGGCGGGCGTAGCAGGCCTCAGTGACGGTGCGCCTGCGAGCGACGGCCCACCTATGATCGAGGGCCCACCTACGAGCGCCGCGCCGGAGCGGACACCGTGCGATTGCGCCGACGACGAAGGCGAGCGCAGGGCAGGTGAGCCAGGTGCAGATGGGCCGGCGGTGAGAGCGGGCGTGGGGTGCGACTCCCCGTCTGCCTCCGCGTCTCCATCGTCATATGCATACGGGTCTGTTTCCGCGGCGCGCCGCACGGGCGCGGGTGGTTCCTAGGGGGAGAAAGCGAAAGCGTAAGCATTGGGCACAGAGCGGCGGGGGGGCGCATCAGAAGGTTAATTAGGAAGAAGATTAATTAGAGCAAAAATGATGATGGGGGGAGAGAAAGAATGATTAAGACGAGAAAAACGAATACGCAGAAGGCAGGAAGGAGAGGAGAAGGAGCTAATGAGCCGCGGAGATGAGATGGCCCGCAGAAGCTTCGCTTCGCTGGCTAGGCTAGGCACGGTGGCGCATACATGCATGCATGCACGCTGCCCGCCCGCTTGCCGCCGAGCCCGCCTGCCCCCGAGTCCGCCGGACGGGTTTGGCGGACGGGCGTTGATCGACTGTCGGTGTTGATGGGCGGACATACGGACGAGTACACCGGTTCGACGGACGGGCAGACGGCGGGTGAGGGGGTTTGGTGGACGGACGAACACGCGGGCTACCGGCGGGCGGGAGCAAGGCGGGTTCCGCGAGACGGAGGCGAGCAGGGGCGGTGCGACGGCGCCGCGTGGCGTACGGCTTCGGTGGTAGCGAGAAAACAGCCCGGCTGCTCGGCTCCTAGACGGACAGTTTGAAGAACTGCAGTCGACGAAGGCGAAGGGGCGGGAGAGCAAGAAGTAGGTATGCATCCAGCTAGCAAGGCTCCTTGGGCCTGGGTCGGCCATCTGTGCATAGGGGGGGGGAGCCGACCCAGGGTCCCGCCTGAAATATGCACAACGAAGTACCACCCAACGAAACACCAGCCGCCAAAAAAAATAGAACCCAACGGCCTCCATCCACCAAATCCCACACACCGACCCGACCCAAACCGAAGAAACAGAGCAAGAAAAGAACACGAAAGAAAAGCAACGAAACAAACTCACTTCCTCCCCTTCCTCTAGTACCCGATTATCAAACATCCACCCGCCGACACCTCCACCCCCAACAAGGCCCAGCTCGAGCGCCACGTCGAGTACCGAGGCGCGCAGCGCGTTCGACTCGCGCGCGCCTCCTCCTCCTGCCCCGTTACTTCCACTCCTCAAAGTAGAGCCCGCGCCCAAGCCAGAGCCAGAGCCGGGGGTGGGCACCGCGCGCGTGGGCGGTGGAGGGCGCCGTACTACGGGCGCGGGCGGCGGGAAAGCGAATTGCGGGTTCATGTGCGTGTACGGCGGCGGAGTGGGCAATTAGTAGGGGGGCATACGGCGCCGCGGCGGCGTGTTGGGGGCAATGAGTTCGAGAATTCGTTCGACGTGCGGCGTTCGACGCTCTTTCGTTCGTGTATGCGTGGGTTTGTGCAGTACGCGAGTTTGTGTGGGTGTATGCACTCGTCGGAAGGACGTGGGGCCCGCAGCGGGCTGGTGCAGCGAGCGAAATGGTTATGGGGGGGCAGGGGCGGTAGTCAGTCGCGTAGCGCGAAGGAGTCTCACGAGGGAAGGATGTGAAAGTGCGAAAGAAGTCAAAAGAAAGAAAGAAGGCGACGATGGCGACGACGACGACCGCGCCGAGATCGGAACTGGAAGTGCCTTTGCCTTTCCCCGCCAGGGACGCCCTTCTATTCTCGCGCGTCACGTGTATTGCCTCCTTCTCAGTTCCCACCACTCGCAGACCTTCCCACACAGCCAAACTGAGCACTAGCATCAGGCACGCACGCACGCCGGCAACGCGCGAGCGGTGGGCGGCTATAAATGCCCCCGTCGGCCTGATAAATTTGGCGATTTATTAATTGCACGCCGCATCGACGGCACTTCGCGTTCGTGTTCGTGTTCGTACTCGCAGAGGCTACTTACCTACCTACATACCTACCTACCACCTCATATCGCACCTACCTCACCTATCTTCCCCGCACCCATGACGCCCGTTCATACTTAGGGCCGCACGTTTCGGCCGTGCGCGTACGTACGCCTTGGCGTACGCTTCCCACGCGACCATAGCGACCGCGGGCCGCTCCCCGGGCGCGTGTTCTGCCCTGCAGGCCGACGCGCGTGGGTAGGCGTAGGTGCGTGCCCTCGTCAGTAACTGTAAAGTAGTACACATAGGCCAACGCCCGTGCGCCTCGCGCGGGAGGCATCTCGACAGGCTAGGAATACGACGCCCAAAGCCTAAATTAAAAATACCAGCTCGAGCTCGCCATGGTAGCCCCTGCGCCTCGACGCACTCCCCGAAGATACGCCACAGAAGCACTTTCGTCTCGCTTCCGTGTCAGTTCTAGCAACGCGCCGCGGTGCACGGAGCTGCGATGCGGGTGAGCGCTCGTAACTTCGTCGGTGGCTGAGAAAATATCAGCATCCAAGGAGAGTAGGTAAGTAACAGCACATAAATAAACTATCTGATACACTAGGCCATGGTCAACCGTCGTGTCGCCTAGATGTCCGCGCACAAGCGCCCGTTCGTCGGTGTGAATCAGAATATCACAATCCTTGGCCAAGACAACACAGATGGGGGCGTTCACCCAGGACTGCCCTGCCCGTGCTAACGCACATACAGCACGGACCGCGCTGGGACTGCACGCGCCGAGACTCGACACAGAACCTCTCATCATAGCACAGACTCTTTCATCAAGACACGCCCCTTCCACTTCCCGAAGATCTCAAGCAGCCAACCACGTAGATACGCAAGGCCAAAGCGCATCTCGAACCCTCGGCGTACATTGACAGGAATTCACCCGAGATAGTACCGACGACGCATCACCATCACGAACGCGAACACCACCGCCCCAAGCACGACGACCGTCTGCGCTATCAGCGGAACTGCGGGGAGAGTGGTCCCGGTCAATGTCCATCAGCGTCTCGGTATATTAAAACCGTCGCTGATGCACTGATGCACTGATCCTACCAACTCTCGAGTGCCCAAGAGCCCAGTCCCATGCGATACCACGGCGCATTGACACGACACGCTATCCTCCACCAAAGCGCCGCACCGCTTCGACTGAAGCAGAGGCGATGGCATATATTTCTACCACTAGGACTCGTACACGCAGTTTGACGTACTCAGCAGCCCACCGGGGCAAGTAATTATTGACCACGCATCAGCAGGCAACGCGCGGACCAGTGTTCATCAGCGCGCAAAAATTTATTAATACCCAACGCTGCTGCAAGCCTGCACAGAACACGGGCAGGTACGGCTTGTGCCCGAGGCCTACTAGAGACCCTGTACGACACATCATTCATTCATCACCCCGCCGCGCCGAATAAATTGGCTTCTCAACGGATGGAATGACCCCATCCGAGCTGCGTCCGAACGCTTCCACTGATATACCTAGATATCTGAGTATATAATATTTTATGTACTGAGTTATACGAGTCGATATATGTATCGAGACCGGATCTTCCAGATATAGTTCGAATGAGAGATCCCCCGAGAAAGATTCAGACGCACATTTCTGGCGCATAAGCATTTTCTATTTTAAGCAATATCATTTCCATTTGAGAGCGATGGTTGTCATTTCGTGGCCTCGTGACCAGGCCCTCGAATAGAGGATGTCGGCCTAGTTATTTCGCCTGCTGGGTAAGCTTTATTAATAAATAAAACTACTTCTATATACACTTAATATATACTTCCTGATAATTGTGAAGAACAGGGACAATAAATAATACTATTTACTGACCAACACCACCACAATGCAAAATACCTGTCTCGACCAATTCAAAACATACTGAAGCAGAGAACATATGCAGAGCTCATGAATCCTAGAATGGATGCTGAGACCAAGGAAACCACGACATGGGAAGCAGCACTCTTGGAAGTTATAGTAGGAACAGCATGCGTCCCAGTGATCGTGAAGATCGGACTTGTAGTTGCCACAAAGCTTCCTGAAAACGTGGTCACAGCCGTCGCACCAGATACACCGGCAGATGCCTCAATTTCCTGAACGCAATTGACCTCTCCTCCATTTCCAGTTCCCGTGCATCTGACACTTCCCTCAGCCGAGGCCGTCACGCCCGCGATGGTAAGCGCATCCGCAACGGATGCGCTGTACACTGATGCACCTTCTGCCAATGTGACTGCATACCTGCGATCAGGGACAATTTTCCGGGTAGAATACTATTCAACGACTCACAAGTAAGTGTTGTCGGCACACTGAGGATGGTCGATGTCTGACTCCCACTGACTACTGCAGCAAAACTCTCCACCTCGGTAACCACGCAGCGCGTCACGCCGTCCGATTGAACACCAAAGGCTGAAGCGCCCACAACGGAGGCAGATACAATTTGCGTAACACCTGAAACTGCGTTCGCAATAGGCTTATCGATCACGACGTCTGCTCCGACGCGTACTGAAATAATCAGGTAAGATTTGAATGTAAGAAGCGTTGATGAAAGGTAATAGGAAGATATGAATACCTAGAGCTGCACACACTCCAGCAACCGTGAATAGGGTATACGCATTCTTGACCATGTTCAAATTCGAAAGGGGGTGCGGGATTAATGATACGAAGACACTGAACACTCTTATTTATACGGCGCTGGGAAGAGTTAGTGAGAAGTCATTCTGAATAACCGAAGCGCATAGCTGGTACATAATCTCCACTGTTCCGGTTGGCCATCTCCATCATTAAAAAGTTCCGGACGATGTAAATGGATTGTAGAGATGGATTACAATGATGAAACAGGATAGTAGTTGATTGATAATTAATACATCTTGAGCACTTCATTTTACCTGCTGAATCAAAAAAGGCTATACCGAATCAGGCGCCCAAAAGGCGCTCGTCTCAGTCGTTACTGGGTGCTGCGTGTTGGCTGTGGTCTTTTGTCTGAAGGGGAATCTCAAATGGGCGAGAGCGCTAACTATACTGCCGACAAAGAGTCAACGTAATATTTTATGAAATATCACGAATAATAGCCTCCCTGAAGTGTCGTTCAGTTCGGGGGGGCCCGGAAAAGACGAAGGAGGGTCTTTCATTGAAGTTACAGCGTAGAATATCAAGTATCATGAGAACCGCGTTGGATACCTCCCAAAAATTTAAATTGATGAAAACAATCAGCCAATCATGAAGTATCAAGCTCAAATCACAAATAAATAGTTTCCTGCGCTCTTCGAACAGGGACAGCCATAGTACAAGGAGGCGGTTTCTCCGGCTCACCGGCCTCGTAGATAGCGGCATCAGAAACCCAGCAATTTACTTTTTCACTTTCCAGCTTTTTCCAGCTTTTTCCGCATTTAGCAAAAAGCCAAAAGCTGAAAATTTGTAAAACTGACTACATACTTGAATACATTCATACTAGGCTGCAATGTTGTTGAAATGTAATGTTTTTTAGCATTTTTAGCGATTCCACTTTTTCTTCGCCCTGAGTGACTTGAAGAAATGGCCAGCTTTTAGGGTCTAAACACCTAGCTTTTTACATTTCCGCTTTTTTTTTACTTTTTAAAGCTTTTTTAGCTCATATAAGCGCAAAAAAGCTATTTGATAGACTTCTGATGGGGACGTGACGTCTCCATATATCGCTTTGTATTTTTTAAAACATTCAAGCGTTCATTGACGACGGTGATTGACGAGGGGACGATTAGCGATGACGATCGGCGTCGCGAGTCTCAAGTCAATCAAGATATTCAGAACACCATCATCACCACCTTCTACAGCACTGCGTTTTTGCCACTCTCACTCTCTCGGCTGCCTTGTTCAACTCTTCCCAGTATATTTGAAAATGGCATTCCTGTACACTAGGATAGTGATGATGGTATCGCACGTTGATGAGAACAGTGTGCAGCGAGCTCGTCGCTGCTCCGAACAAAGATCAGGACATGTCGCGAGTCGCTGAAGTGCGATATGATCTGGGCGCGCGCCTGCCTCAGGACACGTCCCGCGAGCGCTCGAATGATCAATCTAAAGGGAATCACATATCTCAGCGATGGTCAAGTCGAGACAAAAACATGCCGCTTTGATGATAAACCAGCAACTTTCATAGGACCATACGCCTGACGCAAGCATGCGTCCGTCAAGTAGACAGCACCCTCCGTGGATACACGCCGAGCCCGAACGAAGAACGCCGCCTAGCAATGACGGGCAAGCACGCCCCTCCCCTTTCCACTCTCGCACGGGCGAAGATACCGAAAGAAGCGCGCACAGTACTCGGAGCGGCGGCGTGGTCGAGTGAGACGGCGCCGTCACAGTTCAATGAGGGTGTCTACTGCGGACAGAGGAAATACGGCGCGTTCGGGTACAGCGCGTCGCCGGGGCCCAGGAAAGGCAATTACGTTCGATATCCCACCCTAAACAAGATCACGTGCGCCGGATACAGCGCGGCGGCTCAAGCGAAAGCGCTTGGATAGCGCGCGGTTTTCGTCCGCCGATTCCGGTGCTGATATCGGCACCACTAATCAATTTCTAACTGTTCCTAGTCCAGCACGACACCCACCGTTTCGTGGTCAGATTTTTCCACTAGCACCGGGGACAACCATGGGATCTTTCGAGCACCTATTAACAACAAACCAAGCGCCAACTGATGAAGAGTCGATCAAATTGAAGCAGTGTGTCACCGAGTGCGACGACAAATTGAAAGTCATCACGCAGAAGATATCCGCTCTAGAGGAGCAAATACGGAGCCTGAACGAGGAGAAGACGGCTCTGATCGAGTGTTCAGAGCCATACAGACGGGCCCTTTCACCCTTTCGCCAGCTGCCCGAGGACGTCGTACGCGCGATCTTTGTCGCATGCCTGGAAACACGATGGAATCCCACCATGGCTAACACGCAGGCACCCGTCCTCCTCACCCATATCTCCAGAGCCACACGGATTATTGCGCTTACAACACCAGAACTGTGGGCCGCCATTCATATTCCAATCATCACAGTTGTTCGTGCGGATGTTACGCAGATAGCACAATCACAAGCGATTATGACTGCACGGGCTAGAGGTGTCGAGGAATGGTTGCTACGCCGCTCTGGGGACATTCCCCTTCGAATTTCTGTCTATGAAAAACGAGAATACAGTGGCACTACAGATATACACGAGCTCTCTTCCGACATCATAATAGACATTCTCGTATCCTGTTGCTCTAGATGGAAGGATGTTCATTTTTCATGCCGTCCAACAACACTATCTCGTGTCGCTTCATTGACTAGATTCGACGTTCCGGTCCTCCAATCACTCTCCATTTCGTCTTTTACATATTCATTTTCACTCGACGGGGATCATATCTGGAGGCAAAGTGACATACTGAAGTCACCGATGCTGAAGAAGCTTCGTCTCTTTGGCAAAATCCTACCGCCCATTTACCCAGTCAATTGGTCAAACCTCACAGATCTTTACTGCGACCACGCCACTTCCGATATCATAGGTGCTCTTATGGATGTGCTTCGCCAGGCTGTTCGGCTTATACGACTTGATCTTCATTTGGTTGCAACCGATCCCCACGCGTCTTTCTCCGGTACTATGATATCACTGCCGTGCCTTACAACATTGGTCATCGTGGAAACCCACCCACACGACTTTGAAACTGTGGCTATACTAGAGTTGATAAACGCACCATTACTGCAGGTCATGAGTTACAACGCAATGCAAGACTGCCCTCCGAGATCGCCTGCTTTCATATCGTGCTTGCAACGTTCCCCAAACATTCAAGAACTATGCATAGGCCAACCTCTCTCATTTAGCACCATCATCGAGTATCTCAGCCACTGTCCTTCTCTTCTTAATCTGCATGTTACCAGTACGGCTTGCACCATGATCTTGTCACGGCCCGAGGTCGAGAACGATGCTTTTCTCCGTGCATTTATTCAAGACGACGCAGCGCAATCAATCTGTCCGCAACTGGAATATTTTCGATTTGACCCGACGCTGACGGTGCCTTTGCGTACCCTGCGTGACTTTCTCAAGCGCAGGCAGAGCGTTAACCTTTCCCCGAGTCGCTGGCGAGCTATCGTTTTGAATGTGGAATATGATGCTACCGACGAGCCCCTCGTCGAGGAGGTGAAGTCCGTCGGAGTGGCAAGTACTTCCAGGCTCGAAATTTCATTCAGGAGGAGTCAGCCCGTCAAGATTTCGACAAGATTGAACGATGGCATCGCGCGCGTAATTCCAACGGTCGACGATTGGTGGCCATCTGCAATCCCCAGTTATATTGCATACCTTCATTAATCCACAATGAATATTTGATTTATGATCATGATTCATGCACTGTCTTCTTAGGTACATCACGGAAAATTTGAGGTGGTCATGAACAGCGTATATTTAAACCGCATCCGTGTACACTGAATATACTACTTCTAAGCCCGTATACACTCAATATATACTATTTCAAAGTCCGTATTAATCAACTTAAAGTCTACGACAAAAGACAGCTATAAAAATATGTCAGGATTAAATAATTCAGAGTATATTGTAGAAGATGACGTATGAAAAGCCTATGAGCCCCAAAAGAGATGTTGAGGTCAAGGAAATTATATTATGAGACGCAGAATTCTTGGCGGTTGTAGTAGGAACAGCCTGCGTTCCCGTCGTAGAAGCGGTTTGCGTTCCCATTGTAGAAGTGGCCTGCGTTCCAGTCGAAGAAGAAACTTGTGTTCCAGTCGAAGAGGAAACTTGTGATCCAGAAATCGTAAAGATTGGACTGGTTGTTGCCAGAAAATTCGTTGCACCCTCTGAGGCAAACCCTGGTGCAGATACTGCGACTTCTTCAACGCAATCTACCTCTCCTCCGTTTCCAGTTCCCGTGCATGTGACTTCGAGCACACCGGAGGCCGCCGTGCCACTAATAGTTGTCTGTATCGGAATAGATGCGCTAAATACTGATGCACCTTCTACAAATGTCACTGGATTCCCTCGATTAGAGACTATTTTACACAATATTTATGGAAAGAACAACATTGAGTTACTCACAAGTTGTTGTTATTGGTGTACTGAGAAGAGTCGATGTCTGGCTCCCGCTGGCTAGTCCTGCAAAACTCTCTACCTCGGTAGCCACATATACCGTTGCGCCGTCCGCCTGAACGCTGATAGCGGATGCACCTATGACTGAGATAGACGCAATTTGTGTAACGCCTGAAATTGCATTTGGGACGGGCCTATGGACCACAACATCCGCTCTAACGTATACTAAAGTAAAAATTGAAGCTAAGAAACATCAACAAAAGATAAAAAATGATATAGTTACCTAGAGATGCACACAGTGCAGCAATAGTGACTAAGGAACTTGAGATCTTGACCATGTTTGAAACTGAAAAGTGCTCGCGGATTGATTATGGAACCAAGAAGGTGAACATGCTCCTTTAAAAGGCGCCGGCCAGTATGAAGAGTCATACTGAACGCGCATAGCTTGCTTCCGAATGATAAATTTATCTCACATTTGCCTTGCAATGATGGCACAGGGTAACAGCTGGTTCAGACTGATAGTAGGGTGGGCGCCGTATATTAAAAGATTGAATCTGATTGATTTTTGTCTTTTTGAGACGCAGAATACGTATTTATAATAACCAGGCACACTTTTCTTGAGCACGGATTTTCCGCCTTGAAAGATTCCTTTACGCGACTATGGTCAGTCCCGTGGACGCGTGTGTTTGCGAATGCAGGCCAACGCTCGCGAATGGGCATGCGTATGTGCGCCGCACACCTCCGCCACCACGAAATTTCCCGGAGGACTCCAGATGCGACGGGCCTGATAAACGGAGCTCATCCTCGTCCCCGTGACGGTAGTTTGCCATCCGCGTACATGTGCGATGCGAGTATCCATCAATACTTACTTGCCATCTGCACGCCGGACGCCAGAAACCGTCGCCTGGATGGCCGTACAAGCACTTGAGCGCGATGCAATGTATTCTAGCAACGCTAGCCTGGATTCCCGCCTTCGCGTTTAAATATTATACACCGTATGTATGACTCTATCGCTCTCACCGGGCGACGCGGCGAGAGGATGTAAAGCACGATGGAGGCCGTGCTCAAGCTTGGTCACGTCACAGATAAAATCCATAAGTGCTCACGGAGGGAAGACGGCAGATTTGGAAGAACTAGACGGTGACTCAATATATCTGATCTTGTTATTGGGTGGGCACCAGCGCGAGTTGACAGCGAGCTTCGTGGCCGTCGGCGTCTCGGGGCTACAAAGCGCTAAGAATAGAAACTGTGATGGCGGGCCGTCAGTTCATCATAAATATTCGCACGCACTCTTGTTCGTTGACGATGATGATGACGATGAACGCCGATCACCTCAACCTCCTGCCCTAAGCCGCACACCCCGACATGCTCAATAACACTCACTCTGATTTACGTCCATCCCGACACCGCGACCACCTTCACCCAGTTTCTCGGAGAGCGCTTTTACTCCTACCTAGCCCGCCGAAGCCACCACTTGGACGCTGTTACCCGCAATTTTGGAGCGCACCGTGATGGCCGACAGCGAGCGCAGCGAGGAAAAAACGGTTGCGCCGATGGTGGCCGCTACCGTTGTCTTCGTCATCCCCATATGTCTAGTCACCTTATTGGACTTTCCTTGAAAGGACAAAGAAACGCTTGGCCCCACCGCTGCAACTCTGCGCTGGTCATGCAGATGATTCCAGGGTGTCTATATACTCTCAAGGCATTTTCCCAACAGAACTTCGCTGTTTCAGTAAATCTGAACAGAAGTGGTACGTACCCTAGTCGTATTTCCGCGCCCAACCTGACGATGGGCAACGGCCTCTGGCGGTGATATTTTCGAAATTCTAAGGGTTCGTGCATCCAGAGCCCAGGTTATCGTCTACACATGGTAAGTTAGTCCACCTTTTTTCACCCCATATACTCACGTACGTGTCACCCAGAAAGGCTCACACTCTGCGTTTGAAGCTGTCTTTCTCTCCTGGATCTCACCCGCACCCCCGCTGCTCGCGCTTTCACTCCATGGACACGTCGTACACGTATCCCGTAATCCTCCCAGCCAGTTCCTCATCCACACCGCATTCACATAGGTCATGGAAGCCCATCCTCAAAGAAACAGCTGTGGAGACTATCAACACAAGCAATCGTATGCTTTTCATCATTCCAGTTGAAGCGTGATCGTGATCGTATGGGCGCACTTCATTTTTTGTATGCACATCCTTTTTAAAAAGACCTGTAGTGGTGATCTGACGCGGCATTTATAGATAATCTCGCGATGGACGACCAGTAACCGTGGAATGGAGCACTCGACCGTGGAAGTTTCGATGTTTCTGTCGTGGGCATCAAGGGAGTGGTATCAGGGAAAAGGGTGCACTTAACGCGTTTCCTGTGCCTTGTCAAGATCGGTTTCAAAGAAATTATGGCACGTTGTTCTTCAGCTTTTTCGATTATGTCGCTGATTCGTGGTTTGATGACAGAGAGAGAAGAAGACGCGCAGGATCCCCAGCGTACTTGCTCGTGCCCATCCACAAACGCAGCTTGGCACACTCCGGAGAGCAGCTTGAGTTCTGCGTTTCCGGGGTGCTGATCCTTGCCCAGACCTAGCGTGGCGACTGTATCAGAGCAATAACAATTGCCTGGATTCTTCGATGTGCTCAAGTGCGATACAATGCTATACAGGATACGTTACACCAAGACCAAAGATATAAGAAGACAGGGACGTCGACTACCCAAGCAACATTTATTGAGCACTTGGACCGCAGTGGGAACAGAGTTCGCGAGCGCGCGGCGGGCATAGCCCGTCGAGACTGGATGCCACTCGGAATTCCGCATCGTAAAGAACGCCAATAATGTGTCATTTGTTTATACCAGCAGCTCTTATGTTTTCGATAGCTCTGTGGTGAGGTTCTAACCAACATCATGACCAATGATTTGCGTAAAACGCTCAAAAGCCTGCGACAAATTCAGAGCTCGATGGACGACAGATTAGGTTCAGTGTGCCGCTGCCGCTCCGGCACAGCTGGCAGGCGCCTGCCAAATCTTGTCTCAGTACATATGTGCCACATCACCATCCTGTGTCGGCTATCCCTCGGCTCTCAGCGCACATAACCTTGGTATCCATTCATGTCAGGCGTCGCACGCAGATCCACACTATTCACTGCTACGTTTACCTACACTCTCCACGTTGGCCATCTACGCCATTTCTCATGCGTTTTATTCCCCACTATCAGTAACACGAACTGCCTGCCAGGAGAGCGACGAGCTTCGAGGGCCGCGAAGCCGCTTACTCACGCGGAGGCTCCCCTATGGTCATCTGCTTGATTTTCTATTCATGGAACGGTGCTCATTTCCGAGGAGCGACGGGTGCACAGTCAGCGGGCAGGCGAGGGAGCATGTAAGGTAAATCCGACCTTGACAAGGTTTCAATCGGCATGAGTGCGAAAATAACAGATACTCTTCAATCTAAATTATGGTCTCTTGAGTCTCACTTTCTAGCTCTATCCTTTCTGATTTTGCGTTGTGCTCCAAACACCAGAAATATGACAACAACCATCTACTGCGCTGTGGGACTTATAACTTGGTCATTGGCTATTTCTAATCACAACCAACCACTGACAGCACTCTTTTCTGAGGGACCGCACGATCCTCATACATCTCTCTGACATCTGATAGATTGCGAAAATGTATGTGTACAACGCTGGTCACGCTGGCTAGATGGCATCCAATCTGCTCCGCATTTCAATATAAGTAAAATTAGTTCCGAGCCACCGACTCGAACTCGATTTCAATCTCATTTAATCACCGTCTTTTGTTGATTCTGATTTAGACAGCAAGTTTCTGCGGAGAGAGAACAAGTGGCCGCCCAAACTCTACTATAAATAACGTATCAGTATGTCATATTTATGGCGGTCCGTTTAGGGAAAAATTCCAGAAACATGTTTGGTTCCCCCGGAAACATTTTTTGAAATACTCTCACTATGTATATTAAGTATTATAGCCTTGCGCAAAAATTATAGACAT
>JAEKIV010000519.1:0-23216 GCA_016801325.1 Hypholoma fasciculare
ATATTCCTCCGGAGATTTTCGGGACTCTCCGAACCTCTGTAGGAGCCGGTTTCCTATCGAACAAAAACGCGTTTGCAGATGTTGACTACAACCTTGATTTGGGTTGAGACGGATTACTTACCATCAATTTTCGCCTCAGAAGGTGCCAACTTATATAAAAAGGTTTCAATTATTCTGAATTCGAGTTTTTGGTATTTTGGCTCTATGGATCTCGATTTTCCCCACATTTCAGCTTAATCTCGGTCCCCGGTGTAACGTAGCATAAACCCAGCGGCGTGGTCTAAAAATAGTTCTTCTCACTCGAGGTTGTTCACCGTTTGCCCACTTATTTAACCAATTTAAACATTTCGAATTTGTGTATAGGAAGAGAAAATATGAATGATACCCTCAAATTTTCAGCATGAAAAAGTGTTATTTAAACTCCAACTGCTTTGCTCGTTCGGTGGATTGTGCGAACTGGATCTGACTAATTACACTTGTACTGAATAGGTCAACAATATGTTGATAAATGAGTCGGAACGAACAGTTCTCGCTACGATAGCTATGCGTCACAAGCGTACTCTTGCTCTCCTAAATAAATGCCTCGCTATATTTGCGTTCTTTTTTTTCGAGGAGCTCAACTTCGCATCAATTATCGGGCTGATATTCGGAATGGAATCTTTAAGTGGCGACTATAGCCTCGACACTAATTTAATCCACACCTCTTCATTTTGCCGCGAATCCGTCAGTCCTATTGACGACATTTCGAACCTTCACGGCCTATTCTGAAGATGGGTGTTTAGGCGTGTTCACATGCTCTTGTTGATCCCTTCGGATATATTTGCGCTTTGATTACGTCACCCAAAATCAACTCTTCCGACGAATGCTCGCTTTCAATTCGCAATTTCCTCCTGCGCTGACCATCTCTCTCACCATGATGTCGGATACTCTTGAATCAATGAATGTATGGCTTATTTTCATTAGGCCAAGATTGTTCGACCTCTCTATACGCACAGCATCGATGAGGACTCCGACTTGCGTCCGACCTTTCTCTCCTGGTGCTTTTCTCGGCTGAAGAGCTGGTCATGCAGTACCACAGCGCGCCTAGCTTCATCCCGACTATTTTCCCGCTACTCCTCTCTCCGCCTCGGAACATTATCGCATTAGCATTTCTAAAGCTTCTTTGCGTATTGCGTCGCCTCCGAAGGACAGCGCAACGTGGGGCCTCTCCGCAGCATAAAGCTAGCGAATGTCTGCTCTTGTCTCTCCAGGAAGGTACCCCGTCATCTCTATTGCTCACCGACATGAAGTCTACGTTCGCATTATTAGCTTTGGCTATTGCCCGCGCCCAGGCCGGCACCATCATCTGGAATGGTTTCTTCAACTCATCTGCCGCTGTCTCCATGTTTGACCAATGTTAGTACACACCGTTTGTCACGTCTTACTGAAATTGAAACGTTGTTATCCAGGGTCATGGTCTAACCAGATCGCACCTTGGCAATGGTACATTCACGGTAGCGCAGCCACTTCCGAGTACCTCGGATTATCGCCCAGTTTCAAGAACCCTGCCGATACTACTGATGCGCAAGGTCTCCGTACAACAATTGTAGGTATCTCCACACATTTAATTCGAGTTTTTTTTCTTGATGAATGGTACCTAGGACGGAACCGCTTTCTGGAATGGTCAGACTATGGAACGCACGGAAGTGATTCCTCAAACCTCTGCCAACCTCGGAACTGGACACCTCTATTACCACTTCTCTCTCTCAACGTCATCGACCAATGCTCCCAACCCAGGATTTGAGCACCAGATCGCTTTGTACGTCATTCGTCCGATAGATCCTATATTTCTGACCGACAAATACAATAATCGTAGCTTCGAGAGCCACTTCACGGAAATCAAGTTTGGTCTGATCTCTGGAGAAGCCGGAACCACCGACCCCGCTCTCCGCTGGGACATTGGTGGAGTGTCTCAATGGAGCACCACTCTCACCCCCAACACCTGGTACAACTTCGCGTACGACATCGACTTCTCCGGCAGCACCGTCGGTCTCTGGTTCTCCACCGGATCTGCTCCTCTCACACAAATCGTCGCAAACAAGGCAGCAAGCCCCTCCACCAACTCTGAGGACTGGCACATTGGTGTTCTTCGTCTCCCCAACGGAGGGACTAACGCTGCTCCGGAAGACTGGTTCTGGTCCGGTATCTTCATCGAGCAAGCGCCAATTACGACAAGCGTCGCGGGACCCAATGCTGGCTCTGCACCTTCGGGCACGGCCACTGTTCCCCCAACAACCACTGTGGCGCCTACAACTACTGTAGCCCCTACCACCACTAAGCCCACTACCACCGTCGTCCCTACTACCACCACTGCTGCAGGACCTACTCAGACTCAATGGGGACAATGCGGTGGAACTGGTTACACGTACGTGATTCTCTGATATTCAATCGATGAGGTCTAACGGTGTGTTGCTGTCAATTTTAGTGGGCCAACAGTATGCGCGGCGTCATTCAAATGCGTCTCGGTCTCTCCCCCGTACTACTACCAGGTATTTTCCATGCTTAATATTTTTGCGACAAGCTGACGTTTCGCTATGAATACAGTGCCAATAGACGGTGTCGTCGTTGTTTGTGGGTCACCGTTGGCAGCTCAGTGCGATATACTGCAATATCATGTAAATCAGTTCACAGGTCGCGCAATACAAAATATTGTTATTCCTGTTCTGAAAGTCTGGCACCCTAATTTCAATGTGCCATAGCAGCCGCTCACAGCTAACGGTGGTCGGGTAATACTGATAGTCTTAACGGGTTGCGTATTTTGCAAACATGCCTCGACATTCGACTCTGACGCTTAGCACCGTTGCCCATTGGCCCGGAGGAAGTTCCGGATTAGACCGGTACGGGCCGGCCGAGTCCGGGTCGTGGCACACGACGGTCACGATCTAATCTTCGTTCTCACCTCCTGTTCTCGTCTATCTCTCTCTCATCGATAAATCCAAACAATCTCTCAATATGCCGGCACCGACTGAATTCTTGAACTATATCGATAGCCATGCTGATGCTTTCATTCAGCGTCTCGCAGATGCAGTAGCGATACCTTCGTAATTATGGCGCCGATCTCTTGTCGGCGCTTAACGCTAATCGGTGTTGGCTCAGGATCTCGGGGGATGCGAGTCATAGGCAGGATGTATTTGCCATGGCGGATTGGCTTAATGCACAGCTCACACAACTTGGGGTGACCACGCAATTGGTGGATCTCGGAAGGCATACGATGGACGGCCAGGATCTACCTCTGCCCCCAGCTATCCTCGGGCGTATTGGAAATGACAAGGGAAAGAAGACAGTGCTGATATACGGCCACTTCGATGTCCAGCCTGTATGTTCATTCGACTCCCGTTTTCAGCATATTAATGATTCTGTACAGGCTAACAAATCGGATGGATGGGATACCGAGCCTTTCACACTTACTATCAACAAGGAGACAGGGCAGCTTATTGGTAGAGGAAGCTCTGATGATAAGGGACCTATCCTCGGATGGTTGAACGTGCTGCAGTACCACCACGAGAACAAATTACCTCTCCCGGTGAACATTGTATTCTGTTTTGAGGGAATGGAAGAGAGCGGCAGCGAAGGACTAGACGAGCTAGTTATTCGTGAATCAAAGAAGGGCAGATTCTTCGATGGGGTAGACTGTGTCTGTATCGTGAGTGCATTCTTTACTTTAAAAATCTCCTAGAAATTTAACTGCTTCCCTCAAAATTATAGTCGGACAACTATTGGCTCAATACTCGTACACCAGCTCTCACGTATGGTCTGCGTGGTCTATCGTATTACAAGGTCACTGTATCAGGACCTGGACGGGATCTGCACTCTGGTGTCTTTGGGCGCACAGTGCATGAACCAATGACCGATCTCATCAGTGTCTTGTCCACCCTTGTCAGCCCGCAAGGCGATATCCTCATCAAAGGGGTCGACGATATGGTACCCCGCGCTGACGAAGAAGAAAAGTACGTCGTTAGTCTCCGCTGTCCTTACTCTTTACTGATAATATTTCATAGGGCCATCTATGCTGGCCTCAACTACAATATTTCCGACATTGAAGAGGCCGCCGGCGCCTCCATTGCTCTATCTGACGACAAGGTTTCCGTGCTGATGGGTCGCATGCGCGAGCCTAGTTTGTCTATCCACGGTATCGAAGGAGCGTTCAGTGCTCCCGGCGCCAAGACCGTCATCCCTGCGAAAGTGTCCGGGAAGTTTAGCATCCGCCTTGTACCCCCCCAGACACCTGAAGCGGTTGATCCCTTGGTCATCGATCACCTAAACAAAGCGTTTGCGAAATTGGGGAGCAAGAATAAACTTACCGTTGAAAATCTGCACGGTGGTAAACCCTGGGTGGCGGATCACCGCCACTGGAATTTCGAAGCGGCGAAAAAGGCAACAAAGGTATGTCGTTTCAAGTGATCACCGATGAAAATAATCCTTCAACTATTTTTACAGGCAGTGTACGGACAAGACCCTGACCTAACTCGTGAGGGTGGCTCGATCCCCGTCACTTTGACGTTTGCAGAGTCTCTGGGAGTCAACGTTCTTCTGCTCCCAATGGGACGCGGAGATGATGGAGCCCAGTAAGTTCTTCCATACATTTAAATTTTCTTTTTTCCAACCGCTTCGTTCCAGCTCTACAAACGAGAAGCTCGACAGGTCTAATTTCATTGAAGGGGTGCGTTAACATGACTTACGAGCTTATTATCCAAATTGACCGCCATTCATCATAGTCCAAACTCTTGGGATCCTACCTTTATGAATTGGCCGCCATTTCCAAATAGTGTTTTGTTCTGTGCAAAGCCCAAGGATGTCATTACGATGGTGAAGAGGAAAAGAAGGAATCAAAGATTACTGCATGGGGGTCGCAGTAACTAGGAACCCGTAGTCTCGTATTTTGTCACTGCCGAAAAGACGCTGGACTTTCTGAATTACCTAAAAATGTCGGTCATGTATCAAGCATTCTGCATACTTCATCTTCAACGTTGGTAAATGATTGACTCAACATCTGCTGATTCTTTTCAGCTTTGAGATCAATGATATTTTTCAATTTGTTTTCAATCAACTTTGAAGTATTGATCTTGTCAAGATCTTGTCTTTGATAAACTATTTGTCATGACTTGGTCATGACCGTATATTTTGTGGCATTTTACCATAGCTCTCTACTCCCTAAATTTTCGTATTTCTTGACCACCAGCTGAATTCGGTGGCACAATTGTTAATAGTAAACCCGTAGGAACGCGCTTGGCGGCGTAAGTTTAGGCGCTGGGGTGGGGCTTTGATGGCTGCCTAATATGCTGACAAATAGTCTCTGCGTAGCACACGGCGCCGCACTCCTTTGTCCCGCCCAAGTCCCGCCAACGCTCGACCGCATTATACTGCAGCTGCCAGTTTTCAAATCTCAGTTTAAGTCAACAAAACTAATTGGGCTTCTTAACCTCGAGATACTTGCACCGCGGAGAAAAATGCAGTTGACCAGTGATCAAGAGCAACTTGACCGCGAGAACCACTTAGCGTCTATCGGAGATGTCGAGGTTCAGGTCGCCAGGCGGGTCCTGCGCAAGTTCAAGGGTGACATGGAAAAGGCGGTCGATGCCATCCTGTCCGGGGACAGGGCGATGGATGCGGATTGGGAATCGCAGCGGAGGAACACACCGGAGCCTATGTACACCGACACGTCCAAGGCGGTGTTGCCGTCGACTTCAGTGATCGACCTCACGGCGGACGACGATGATATGACGCGCGCGATTCAGATGTCGATGGAGACGTCGCAGACGCTGCCGCACTTTGGGCCGACCGAGAGGGCGCCCCATCCCGAGTGGCAGATGGTACGCTCGAATGTAATGTGCATTTCCTGGGTGGCAGCCTGAGTATCTCATCAGGTGCTGTCTAGGATCCAGTGGGCACGGCGGCGGCGAACGAGGACCATACCCTGAATGAGGCCATCCAGGCCAGTCTGCAGGACTTCAAGGAGGATAAGGATATCGAGCTGTCGCCGTTGAAGAGTGCCATTCGCGAAGGAGGACGGTTCGGGTGATTTCTTTCCCGAAAGCTTCAGATGCTAAAATACCTATCAAGACCTATTGCATTGCGCCCTGACGACTCCTCGTTAGCCTACGCGGCATTGGTTCTTCAAGCACTGTACTACATTCCCCAAGTCCGATTGACCTGTTCAAATCTACGGCTCCCAAAGTTGTTGGAACCTCAGGTTTCTATGCGCCATTCAAGTATGTCTAAATTCCCCGTGTTCTCCTTCCATAGCTCATTTTCTCCTCGAGGCCGCGCGCTATGGAACCTCATCGAGCTTTTTACCAATATGGACTTGGCTCAGCTCGCAACAATCATCGACAAAGATGCCATTCCTTCCCTGGAAATATTACCGCTTACAGGTTCCATATCGCTTGCTGAAGCATCAAACGGTATGTTAGAACTTCTCACCTGTTGCCCTGTATTCAAATTAGCTTCAGAGGCTGTGAAAGCCGTTGCTGGGATGATCGAAGAGTATACGCAAGCACAAGCAGGAGACGAAGAGATAGACGAGTAAGCCCCAATTCTATGATCCTGTTTCTACTCCTAATTCTCTTCTTCATCTTGTCCGCGTTCAGGCACCTGTTTAAGTTTAAACACGGAAAAGTAATAATTAGGAACGGAGTCGAACCCAGATACAAATCCAACCCGGAGGACGGCAGCGTGGTGACCGTGGAATTCGGTGGCAACATCCCTCATAACGACCTGATATCCTGCATATCAGATAGTCTTTCAAAGTTCGATAGTCAAGGCTCAACTCATGATATAATTATCCGCCCGTCCGAGGTGATAACGTTCATGCTCAGGCGCAATCCGACCTCGCCCGGCGCAACCAAAGCCTCGACAGATCCATTTATGTATCCCAAAACGATATATCTGGATCGTTTCTTGTTCATTAACTTGGCACTGACTAACGACAAAAGGGCTGCTGAATACAAGATACTTGAACAGATCCGGGAACTGAAGGCAATGAAACATACTCTCACACGCTTAGAGGTGGGCATTTTGGCTAATGTCATGTCATGTTCTTCATCTATTTGTCTGCTGCTTAGAATGGATCGGATGCCCTCGAGAATCTTCGCGCGACAATCTATTATTACGAGAAGGTTGCAAACCCAGAAGACGATCCTTCACGACAGCGCTCTCTACAGCAGACCGCGGATCACCTAAAAGATATTATGACAATGATTTTAGGCAAAGTAGAAGGTGACACTCTTTGAATCCGCCGGAAATCCCTTCTCACCAGAACGGTTGTTAGATATTGATCACCAAATCGAAACTCTCCAAACGGAAGTCGCACATATATACGACTGCCCAGAATTACAAAAATATCAGGTCTGTGTGTCCTCTTCCCATCAGCTTGTTAGCAAACTCACAAGTGTATAATGCTTAGTACGACCTGAGGGCTGTCTTGCTGCACACAGGACTTCCAGGGGGGAGGAGGCAAATATACTCTTATGTGCAAGATACAGAGGGAAAATGGTGGAAAACGGTTGACTACGAAGTAACAGAGGTACCTTTGACCTGATTTCTGACTGTGGATCTACCTTGAATCATTTCACTTAGGTATCGGAAGAAGCGGTCTTGACAGATCCTACAGGGATTCATTTGGGTGCCGGCCCATATATGCTATTTTACAGCCGGCATATGTCGGAAGAACATCTTCAGGAACCCCTTGTTTGGCCTAGCATATTTTCGGTCAGTCATTTCTCGCCTTTTCTGTTTCATTGACTCACTTCGTGTCCAGGAGGCCGTGGAGGAAAACAACAAGAAGTTTTTGGCAATGATGCACCCCGAACTGGAAATCTTTTCAAGTACGCGTTCATCTCCCGACCCCATGATATATACCCAACCAGTGGTACGAGAATTACCGATTCCTGGAGAGCGAAAGATGACCGTCAGTGGTTCGCGGCAAAATTCGCGCTCTGTGGCTATGGACGACACAATTCCGCTGTCTGGGCATTGAACTTCTGATGCTTTTTAACATTAACTTTTGTCCTGTACTTTTATTGTGCCTTGGATATATGTAACGCTGTGTAGTGGCATTGTATTACAGTAAAGTATCATGACTGACAAATATTGTCTTGTCGCTGTAAGTAAACTGTACAAGTTGGATTCTGACCAGAAAGGGAAAGGATGTTTTCCAAATTGGGTAATTTCCGCTTATGAATACTTTCCACAATGCGACCGCTCATCGTCATCCTTCGACTTTACCCCACCAAAAAACTTGCAAGAATTCCAGTCCTCAGTCTCATCATCTCTGATTCAAGTTGATGAAAAGTGCTCGTAACTAACCGACGGCCCTGTTCGAGAAGGACAGAAGACAGAAGTTGCGCAGTTTGAACAACAAGCGCAAGAAATGGTCTCAGCAGATAACCTCAACCTCGATGTGCTTGAGCTCGTCTTCTGCTTTTTATCTGGAAATGATCTGCCCTCTGTGGCCCTTGTTAGCAAATCGTTTCTTGCAGGAGTTATTCCGAGGCTTTATAGCACGATATCATATCAGATCCGTCAGGCAAAGGGATATTCAACGGTGAGTGAATTGTTATGCATACCCTGTATAAACCTTGACTCGATGGATTAGAAGGAAACCATGTCACCGTTCGCCTCTTTGCTCGCTCACCCTCACCTTGGAGTCCACGTTCGCAATATAGGTGCATGACAGATTCTTTTCGGGTAAGCTTTGGCCCTTCGTGCTGAAGCTCTTCCACAGGGATTCGGTCTGTTCCTATGCTCAAATCGCGTCTGCATCCTACATTTGTGCGCGAGTGCAAGGAAGCGCTTCAGCTTTGTAAAAACTTGAGGATATTCAAATGCACCGTCCCTGGTGTGCTGTCCATGTTTCTTCCTTCCCTGGGCAACAAGGATCGTCTGGAGAACATTCGGATACATGCAAACCTCACCAGCGATCAAGCCAGGATGCTCACAAAGCTCGGCAACTTGAACTGCCTTGCTCTGGAATTTGCGACATGGAATGTGGTCGATATGCTGCCGTCTTGGACACAATCCATGTCGAAAACGCTGTCTGATCTGACGCTTTACGTATGTGCCCTTCTATAGTGACGTGTTTTTTAGCTTATCTTTTGGCAGATGATAACAGACTTGCACGAAAGTGTCCTGGAATCAATTCTTGTCAATTTGCCGAACCTACTCGGGTTGCATGTCCTTGGCTGTCCAAAGGTCGATCATATCGTAATGCTACGCCAAGTCTCACATACACCGCTTTTGCAAAGTCTTTCGCTCACGACATCTGTAAGTTGTATTTCGGAGGTGGGCGGACTCGTAATTGACATTTTAAATAGGAGAGTACCTGTCCATTAACTCAACCGCCGCCTTCCTTGCGACATCTGAGATATCTGGCCTTTGACACGCGATACACTCTGCAGCCCTCGCCCTCCCCAACCATTCTTGCCTCAGTCCTTTCTCACCTCAAATCTTCTGCTCCCGTCTTGATGTCTTTTGTGATAAAGCTTCCCGAGAGGAAGATAATCATTGGGGAGCCGTTTGTCTCTCAGCTGGTTGAACTTTTTGGCTTCTCGTTGCGTCGTCTCGCGTTCCTCGATTGCGGAGTGGGTCATCAATCCATTGCGGAAATTTGCAAGTCGTGCCCCCATCTTGAGCGGTTAGACATCGCGATTCCCGTGAAAGACATTGTAAAACTTGGGCCATTTACTGTGCCCCTTTGACATCGCTAACTTTGTCTCTAGCAAGTTTTCATGACAGGCGTCGAACATTCTCGATCGCTTAGTACGATAGTCGATGTCGATAACCACGTTGACCATGGGATTCGGAGGGCGCTAGGCCCTGAGACTGCGATGCTCATGTTTACGAGATGTCGTAGTTTGAAGAAAATCGTAACACATCAAAGGATCTGGACGGTGAGATCTTAACATCTTGGTTACATTCCTTATCTATTTGGCTTATCTTTCGTAGGGCCGCACGAAGAGTGATGGTACATTCGCTGTCGATCTGGAAAGGCGCTTCTCACACAATTATGGGTCGTTGTGGTTCACGCCACGCCGCGATTGATATGGCTCTAATACTTTTCTTTCCAAATCATCTATGGTAATACATAATACAAAAATCTACTACTGCGAACTGGCAGCCCAGCATGAATGGTGTACAAACGATAGTCATGGCGAATTATCGTTATCTTTGAGCAATGTGGCACATCCTACAGTGCCCACAACGCCCAGTGCGACCATGTATGCCGCTGAATTTTGCTGCGATTGAATGGTCAATACAAAGATAATATTATTAGATGCTCCATAACTGACCTCTGACCCGGCAGGCCGATGGTGGTACCGAGTTATCTTCGCAGGTCCATCGAAAATCTGGACGAGCGGCTCAGACGAACTGAACGGCCGTGCGGATACTGTGTTGCGACGCGCCCGAGACACCGATGGCGGCGCGCGCAGACCAGCGTCGCGCAGGCGGCTCTGGAACGCGAGCATGCCGTTCTGCGGGCGCGCAGGCCCATCGAACAGGATCGCCGGCGGGAGCGGCGCGGGGCCTGGCCGCGCGCTCAAGGCGGGGCTGGGGCCTGAGGGAGCCGCAGCGGGCGCCTTGGGGGCGGCGGCATATTTACTGCGTATGAACTCGCCGGACTGGGAGAGCTTTGTCGGGGCATCGAAGATGTCGAACATGGGTGGGAGCGTGATCTCTGCGACTTCCTCGGTGAAGGCGGCGGACGAGAGGGCGGTCGCCTGGTTGACGGACGAGGAGTGGACGAGCCTGCTTGGCTGGGCGCTGCGGCAGGCAGCAGAGAGGGCGCGCGCACGTTTTAATGGGAGAGAAGACATTTTCAAGGAGGGTGGGTGGTTGGACAAGGACTGAACCGACGACAGAACTGCGAGGGGTACGTATATACGCAGTAAAGAATTCCTCGTGAGGCGAGGAGGTACTTCATTCGCTTTAGTCGCGCGCTAGTCTTTATACCAAGGAGCGCTTCCCATCTGGAAGAGACGTAGGAATGGAAACCTATGTCCAGATGCAGCATGCAGCCAGATCGCCGAAGAACTTGTTTCCGAAGGGGGAAGTTAACACACAGCGCACATTAGGCAATAGACAATGTTGTGGCATGTATCTCCAGCAGCACAGTCACCGTGAGACGCTGATCAGTCCTGACAAGCGCGGTGGGCGACAATTATAGAAGCAGCCCGCTGGGCGCGGTCGGATATGGAAGCCATTTCGAGCTTGACACAATAGTAGTAGCCGTGCGCGATCTTCTGTGGGCGATGTTCACTTTCTAAATTCACACTCGTCGAGCGAGGTGCGGATTTGAAGCGGACTTAGAGAAATCGGTGCAGGCGTAGGACGCTTCGCGAGGGCATGGCCGCAGTGGTGGATAATCCTGGCACTGTCACAGTACACAAATAGCAGCTCGGTCGGGCAGGGAAAGACACATCCTGCATAGACTCGGCGATTCGTCATTTGCAAACTCTTGAAAATTTTACAAGGCGTAGAATTGCGTAGTATCGTCCATGATCATCTGTCGCCAATTTCAAAGCATGAAATGTGCGAGGAAAAGCTTCCGCACAAACGCCACTCGAAACAAAAGTTGCGATGATGAAGGAGAGTTGTTATGTCCCCAGAGCCCTCGATCGCTTACACGTCCAGGAATAAGCAACAAGGTACGTTGACAGTAAAGCATGTACAATAACCGAGGTCGGGGAACGTCTTGGGTGCGCAGCCTGATAATCATACTGCGCAGGGTGCCATTCGATTCGTTATACATACACGCCATGGCCATAGTTAATTTGCGTCGCCAAGCGTGAAAGGCTATCCGGGTATACGGTGCCATACAGAGGCAACCGTCCTGCGTGAGATTGGTTTCTACAATGCCTGGAGAAAATTCTCGAGTTTCTCAATGTGTCTCCACATGGGTGTCAAGTCGAAGCCGACCAGTATCTTTGATATCCACAGGGATCTTGATTCTTGCCCATTGGAGACATAGCAGAGATCGGGGACGTAGCAGTTCCTCACAAGGGAAAAAAATAGGGCAGTACCCCAACGGTTCAGCAGGAGCGAATCACTTGGCAGAAAACCAGATAGAATTTAGACTTCCCAGGAGCAGGGAATTTTCTGTAATGTAAACAAATAGTTAGCAATTCGATAGCCGAGGCTTAGAGAAAAAAGAAAGTAATACAAACTGGTGACCGAGCCGATTTAGTTGTTTTGTGGAGCATCGCGGCTTCAGCGTGAACTGGTGTTCGACCAATCTCGTTCTGCAAATTTACTTCCTTCCCATCGATCTCCTAATACCGCCAGAAAGCTCAGCACCTTTCGCAGCACCTTTTGGACGAGCTGCATACTCGAAAGATTTTGTATAATTCAACAATATCAAGTCTGACATGAGGGGAGATTTGTGGCCCGATTTTCTGTGGCACACCCCGGCGGATGTCAACGATACCTGTTAATGTGAGATTAATTTTATTTCTGTTGCAGTGGAATATCAAAAAACTTAGTGATATACCATGATAAAAAGATATCCCCCTTATCTGGCGGTTAAGTGTTTGGGTAATTACGACGCTATGTGATGATTTGGGCCTTACCCTCCGGTGACGATGGCATCCGAGCAACTTCCGACCGGAAAGTGGCACTGTGCGGGTGACCATCAGCATGGAATGGCCCACGTTATAATAACTGACCACTTGCTGCTAAGAAGGCCTCCACACCGCCTCCCCCGCAGAATGCGTTGACAGAAAGTGATTGTTCAAATTTGTTTAGGATGACCCGAAATCTGATGTGTCCATTGGTTCGAATCCAAATGGTTGACCATTACTCTCCGCCAAGTCTCGCTCCGTCTCAAATAGCAGGGTACCAAGCGCACTAACAATGGTCTGACATGTCCAAGCCATTCCTCGAGAATTCGGACGCCGTAAATGTCGTACGCCGCCGCCGAATAGTGGAGTCACAACCTAGCACCGTTTTGTTGCTGTCTCCCTAGAAGAGAACGTAGATATCTATGACTCCTGGGCTAGAATGAAGGAAGAGGAGGAGGAAGAGCAAGTTTCGAGTCACTCAGGCTAGCAGGACCACAAGTCGTTGCTTGTTTGTTCCGCCTCGGAAGAGCCGCGCAAAAGCCGCCTGCACGCTGCCGGCATGTTGCCGACCTGCCATCAACACCCGGGCCTTGGACTTACCTCGAACCAAACGCAAAAGCTAGAATGCGCGACCGTACGACGATTACAAGCCCTTTCGGAGAGCAGAAAGAAAGCTTCAAATATACTGCTGAAGTTTATTAACAGAATCGACGGCGTTTCAAGCTGAGTAGGGCCCGGGCGGAACGCGTTACGCGGATGAAGTTCCGTGCTCATCGACGACGAGGTCAGTGGCCGAGAACTTCAACATGCCTAAAGTAACGGAAACTAAAGCCTCATATGAAGGCATTATCATTGTGCACAGTAGACCTTAATTTCGCAGGTCGGAATGGTTTTGCACCGCCGGTTCTACTCCGGACATTGTCTGGCCATGCTGAAAACATGCTGAACACACGTGTTGCACAAACTTGGCCGAAGTAACTACTCACACAGTTTTCAGTCCACGTTACTGTGAATAGCTGCTGCATGTCCGTTTCATATCGCACCGCAGTGGCATGAGGTCGATGCTGTTCACCCTCAAATACTGAGATCGACTGCGTTCCCGAATCACAATTCCACAATGCCTTCTACTTCCTCTGGTATCGACGGACCCATACCCTCTCTACTGCCTCAATGCGGATTTGGATCAGAGCATGATTTCAACTTGTTGGTCAAGTCCAACCGTTTTCTTTACCGCGTATACACTCCCAAGGAAAGGTCGCCATTCGCCGATGACACCGATCCCTTCTTTGTCGCACCGAAATTCGACGAGCTGGTTGCTCGTTCGCCTGTCGATCTTCCTAACGTGAAATTCTCAGAGCCTGCAATAGGCACATATGCAGATGTTGCACGGCACATGGAGTGGACAACACGAACATCGTCGACGTACGTATCGACGTCGTTCAGCTTCACTTGGGCGATCTGGGAGGCTGTCAGGCGCTACCACATCGGTATCAAGAAGGATGTTGAAATTGCTATCATCGATGCAACTGCTCTGGATGGCCGTGGAGCTACAGCCATCCAACTGCTCGAGAAGAGCGCCCTCGAAGAGTACGTGTACCTCCGTGTATTTACGACTATTACTGATCAAGTTACTGTATGTTAGGCGCGATGAACAATTCTGGAAATGGTATCGCTTCTCGAAGGACTCGCAGTCAGTCCTGATATACGGAATGGTTCCGCGGACGGCTGTACTTGCTTCTATCCCCCTTCTCCAAATCCTCAGAAAGATGCCTTCGTATTTCTTGCAGAAGGACGTCCAAATCATCGAAGGAAACCCGCTGAATTTAGCAGCCTGGGACTATGCAAAGCGCAAACACAACTACCGCCAATTTTGCTCGGAAATGTCGAAGAGCTTCATGAGCAAATCCGTCGAGGTCCGATTACGAGATTCGACAGCAGGAGCTGTCCGGTTGGCCCTATCCTTTCTACGACCATTCATCCACAATCTCGTGCAGGACGACTTCGAAGGCGCCACTTCCTATCTCCGCTCCCTTGCTCTTATCATTTCTGAATGGCCCGGCAGTTGGTGGGTCAAGGACCATCCCGAAGTTCGGCAGATCGTCGAAGTCATGGTTCTCGCAGTAGCAGAAGAGCTGAGAGACAAGAACACCATGGCAAAAGACGAAGAAATTCTGCGCCTGCAGCTTGTGATCGGTGGACTGGAGAAGGAAATCGAACTACAGCAAAAACCGGCAATCTTTGCAGAAAGCACGGATTTCGATTCGGATGGCGAGCTCGAAATAGAACTCGAAGAGTCCGACGATCCAACGCTCGTGAACCTACCCGGTGCCCTTCCCCCGTCGCCCCCACATCGCCGAGAACCACTGCCCATGTCGGTCGCCATCCCCCCCAAGATCTCAATCTCCTTTCAAACTCCAATCACGCCGCCTGAGTCCCCTCGCAACTCTATATTCTCCCCGAAAGTTGCTGTTCCGTTTAGTGACTTCGTATGCACGAGCCAGTCATCTCCGCTTGCCAAGGAGGGAGGTGCCCACGATCATGTATTTCATTTCACCGAGATGCCTGCGGCTGCGGCCTCGGACGAGCCAGCCTCACCGCCGCCTACACCACCGGCGGGGACTCCGATTTTATCGCCTGCGAAGCTGCCTACAATCTTGGAGGCCGACCTTGTTCCTGAAGAAGACGATGACCATGAGGTTGGCGATCGTGACGCAATTCGCGAAGACGCTGGCAGCGCCAAGCTTACAGGAGAGCAAGATTACGGCCAATCGAACGAGGAAATACAGCATCAGCATGATCTGCCAATCCCCGAGGTTCTATCTGTGAGCCAAGTAGAGGATCACACTCGGACTTTGGAGGGTCACGAGCAGCAAGGTGATGAGGTTGAACACGACTCGGACAGCCACGACGAGCAGGACCGATTTGATCAGCTGTCTGCAGTTCCCCCATGGATGGCGATTCACCAGCTGGGGTCACCACTCTCGTCCCGGCGGTCCTCCATCATGTCTGTGGAGACGCTATGCGACCCCATCGAATTCCCGTCAAAGCGTCTATCCTTCGCCACGACATCTGATTCGTTCGAATTCGTGCCAATCATCCGCTCGGCGGCGTCGTCTTCGCGATCCGTGTCCTTCTCCGAGTTCTCTCCCCCGATCCCCTCTCTGGTTCCCCTTCAGCCCGAGGCACAGCCCGAGCCTCAGCCGCCGTCGCCCAATAAGTCGGTCCAATTGCAATATTCGCAACTTTCGGGCTCAAGATCCCGGTCCTCGTCCTCTTCGTCCGATGGCTCGACTGTTTCGAGCGATTTTATTCTACCGCTGATAACTCCGCTACCACCCTCTCCGGCATTTTCATTTGACTCGTTGCCCTCTTCCATCTCCCACTCGTCTTCGCCCAGCCTTTCTACTCCTGCAACACCGGTGGTACCACTGTCGGAGAACCCGTCAACTGAATCATTTGACGATTTCATCCTAGTCCCTCCCAAACCACCAATGGGCTTGCTTTCTCCGCTTCAGGATCAAGAAGAAGAGCAGTACGTCTTTCGCCGACGTCGCCTTCGTCCTGGGGTTGTTCAGGAGACGGCATCCTACATCGTGACGGGCTTCCTGTTCGGCGCGTTCATCACTATTTTCCTTTTCTCTACACAGCGCAAGACGCTGCTCTACGTGACATAGACTGTCTGTGTTTTCAGTTCTTTCGGTTCGTTTCGTTGTACACTCTATCGGGCATCTTTTCCTGCGTACCTGCAGACTTATTATTCTCTTCGTTTCTGCTCCAGAGCACCAGTACTCTTCTTTCTCGCGAATCGCGTCTTATGTTGATCACACGTCGATTTCTCTACCTCACAGTTTTGTTAGATGGATTTTCACTATTTTATTACAGGCCCTGTCTTCTGCAACATGCACGTTGACACCTGGGGAATTGTAGCACTTGTAAGAATATGCACTATATGATATATGTAGCACGCACAATGTACAATACAACTTGTATCACATATCCAGAATACTTAATACAGCGGCATCAGGGAGATTTCGTTCAGATATACTTTAGAATTTAAAAGTTAGTCTATGATCCAGACTTCTGTCATGCTAATTGCGTATCGCATAGGTAAATCCGTCGTATCCTTTCTCGCCCACGGTTCCTATTGTGGTGGCATCTACATCTGGGTCGCCTTTCATCACCTCGAGAAGACTCCGGATGCCCTCGATTTTGGGATCGGAGTGCTCCGGGGACGCCACCAGCCCAGCCCACACAGTATTGTCAATAATCTAGGGAGATAACGAGTAAGCTGGGTCTTCCAAAAGACAAACGGTGATGAATACGTACAATCACACCACCCTTGCGAACGAGACGCTTTGCTTCCTTGTAATATATCACGTTCGACGGCTTGTCCGCATCGATAAACACGATGTCGAAGGGAGGCTCGAGCTTGGTCAGAGACTCCGCAGCAGGTCCCACAATGATTTCTACTTTATCGGAGAGGCCTGCAGCGCTGATGTTCTCTTGCGCAACCTTTACGAGAAATTCTTCGTTACTTGATCAAGATTACGAGAGAGTGTTTGCATACCTTGGCACATTTGGTTGACAATTCGAGAGTAATAATCTTTCCATCGGCAGGGAGCCCTCGAGCGAACCAAACTGTGGAAAACCTACGGGAACGAGTTAAACCTGCTGCTAGCTCACTCTCAAATTCAGGCCTGCCTACCCTCCCAAAGTTCCGATTTCCAATACTCGCTTCGCACCGAGTGTTCTTACAAGCAAATTCAAGAATTTTCCCTGTGCCATAGACACCGCAATATCAGGGAGGCCATTGTTTGCGTTATTCTTGAGAATCTTCTCCAGGACCTCGTCCTTGGGAATGAGGAAGGAGTTATGGTACGTGTCCGAGCGCTTCCATTCCACGATAGAGGTTGCCGCGAAATGCTGTCGTCCGTTTGGGGCCGCCATCCAGGAAACTGTCACGTAATGAGATGTTGAAAGGATATCGAACTTCTCTTCCGTGATCGATGAAAGACAGGGAGATATCGTATTTATACAACAAGATAGACCCAGAGTTTGTACGCCGTGTGCATGACTTGGCTGTCTATCGCACGCATCTCATCGGGACTTCTGGTATGCAGCTAAGATTAGATTTTATTTCAATCGGTGTAATTTGTAAGTACCTTATTCATGTTGAAGGATTTCATCTTGATTTTATTCAATTGAAGTTCGGGGCTCGGGCGCTGAATGTAAGTAAAAGTTTCCAGAAATCCTAGCTTCGAGTTTCGAGCTATAACCTTCAAATGGTGCCCAAAAACCATTTGCTGGACTGTTGTTGGAGGAGGGAAAGTAGTAGCCGGCAACTCCCGAAGCCTCCGCATTCGGCAGGTCATGGCGCGTGACGCGTTGGGGTTTTCACACAATGAACTCACTCAACAACCTATCCCAAAAAACGCAGCTCATCGTTACCGCTGTTGCGGCCTCCCTTGCGACTGCCAGTATAATACAAGCATACGACGCCCACACCAAACGGATCCGGCGAAAAGAGTTGGATGAAGAAATCAAGCGGTCAATTAGTGAAGACCTGACAAATGACAGCCTCGAGAATTCTCAAACAAACTATTTCGAAACAAAGCGAGCGGAGCAAAGTCAGAACTATGACGAAGAACTGATTAAAGAGCAGCTAGCGAGAAACTATGTTTTCTTTGGAGAGGATGGCATGGCGAAAATTAGAAGCGGTCGTGTGGTTATTGTTGGATGCGGAGGCGTTGGTAGCTGGGCCGCAGTGATGCTCGTCCGGTCGTGAGTCGCGCAGGAATCGTTTTTTTTTGTCGCTAATTGGATTGCGGACAGTGGAATCACCAACATTCGTCTCGTCGATTTCGACTACGTGACACTCTCTTCGCTCAACCGACATGCCACAGCTGGTAGTACCGATGTAGGCACGCCTAAAGTTAAGTGCATTGAAAAGGCATTGAAGGGGATTGCAAAATGGGTCGAAGTCGATCCAAGGATAGAAATATGGAGGAAGGAAGACGGTGGAGCTTTGCTAGAGGATGTAGACTGGGTCATCGGTCAGTAAAGTGTTGCGCCTCCCTATTTTATGCTTACCACCTCCTCAGATGCCATAGATAACATCCAAACCAAGGTGGATTTATTAAAATATTGCCACGACAATAAAATCAAGGTACGCCAATATACTGGACTATTTCTGCCTAATCCGCTGAAGTCCTGTTTCAGGTCTTTTCCTCGATGGGAGCCGGAGCGAAGTGTGACCCCACGCGAATACAGATCAGCGATATTTCGTATACCATATACGATCCTCTTGCACGCTCAGTCAGGCGGCGACTGCGCATTCTCGGAGTTGATTCCGGGATTCCCGTTGTCTACTCCACCGAAGTACCTGGCGACGTCAAACTCCTGCCTCTGCCGGAAGAAGAATTTCAAAAAGGGCCCGTAAAGGAACTCGGCGTGTTTGATGATTTCCGCGTGCGCATCCTCCCCGTACTAGGCCCCCTCCCCGCTATCTTCGGGCTCAATATTGCGACCTACATTCTCTGTGAAATCGCAGGCAAGCCAATATCAAATCCCCTCCCGATCAAGAATAGGAAGAAGTTGTACGAACGAATCTACCGAGATTTGCTGCATAGAGAGTCAAAAATATCAGGGCACCAGATCAAGTCAGTCCCTGTGTTACTTGTTCTTTATTCACTCTGACGGTATGGTATAGCAAACTATTGATAGATGAAGACGACGTTGCATTGATCTTCGAGGACCTATATCGCGGACGTTCGGTTGTGCCACCACACGACGTCCCCACACGACCAACCCTCGTTCGCTGGGACCCATCTCAGCCTCTGAGCGTTCAAAATTGTGTAGTCTTCGAACTCAACGACGCGGAAAAGCACGTCAAAGCCTGCTGGAATCCTGATGGCTCGGTAGCGACGTCTACAACTCCTCAGGCACTTTGGGGCACCGAAGTCGCGGCTATAGTAGCACGAAGATCGGCTGAAGCGCGCAGGGTATGCGAATGGGTGATGTAAATAGCCCTTGCGAGTCGCGGGTGCCTGGAGCGGCTTGTGGCATCATTCCATCACGTAGAGCAATCAGATAAGATTGTACCATGCGCAAGCATATCGCATCATATGACGTAACAGGACAATACGCAAAGGCAAGTCATGCCATACTTAGGGGCGTAAGTAAAGGTATAAAAAGCGCAGCCCATACAAAAATATCTAACCTGATTCCCAACTATATTTCAACTTCCTTCCATATCCTGCCTCACTAGAATGGCCGGCCGACAGCCCCCAGCACCTACAACTATTGATGATTGGAAGCGGTCTGACGTATACCACAACTCATTCCTCATTCCCAAGGACGATGTACTCGACGCGGTTGTGAAGAATAACAAAGAGCAAGGCCTCCCTGATATCGCCGTATCTACTGCCCAAGGCAAGCTGTTGAACCTGCTGGTTCAATCTACGGGAGCGAAGCGCATCTTGGAGGTCGGAACACTCGGAGGGTATGTTCGCCTGAAGACTTGGTTGTTTTACCTCGGTGATACTTAAAATCCCAGATATTCGACCATCTGGCTCGCGCGCGGGCTCCCTTCCGGCGGTAGCATTGTGACCCTGGAATTATCAGCCCATCATGCGAAAGTAACTCGGCGTTCTTATTTCTTTTGCTGACGATTTTGATATATCTCCTGTGGTAGGTTGCACGAGAGAATTTCGTCAACGCGGGTTTCGCATCTCAAATTGAAGTCATTGAAGGCCCGGCGGCGGACTCTCTCGCCAAACTACACCCTGAACAGCCCTTCGATCTCGTTTTCATCGACGCGGACAAGCCTTCTAACGTGACGTACTTCACAGAGGCGAAACGGCTAGTCCGACCAGGCGGCGTTATCGTGCGTCCTTCTCTCCCTCGTTAAATGTACTTTTTGTTCATATGGCACCACAGATTGTAGACAATGTTGTCCGATATGGACGCGTGGCTGATCCCGAATATACTGATGCTAATGTTGAGGGCGTTCGCAAGCTCCTTCAAGCCATCAAAGGGGACAAGGACGTAGAGGCGACAACAATTGGGACGGTGGGCGAGAAGGGATACGATGGCTTCATATATGCTGTGCGGAATTGAATCACGTATTGATGCGTATGTATGTATGAATCAAGTTTGCGAAGCAAGCATGTAATAACATCCACAACGCGAGAATAATTGAGGCCAGTGAACAAGCAGTAGTAGGTACAATATGTGGATGTCTGTGGTGAGGTAGCTCTCCATGAAGTTACGAAGTCACTTGCACCGTAAACTTCTGCGCCGTGAACAAATTATCAGGCCAGAACTGGTGGGTGATCTGTGTAATAGACGGTTTATATAAAATTTCACGCATAAGTATTTGCCTGTCGTAACTCACCGGTCCTTGGTTGATGAGAGTCGGCCACTCGGTGAGCGCACGGTTCACGCGTGTTTCCGTGAACCTTCAATATTTCAATATTTCCATGTGTACGAAGCAGGTACAAAAATAGCCGCCAAAAAAATAAGGTAGCAGGTTGAGTCAAACAAGGAAAAGGCTGGGTTGATAAAAGCCAACAGTTACTCACAGCAGTCCACCAAGAGGATGAATTTGTATGTTATAGGATGGCACAGTGTTCGTTGAGTGTTCGTAGAGTTGAATATAATGACAGCCTGACTTCCTTCCGTATCGCCGTTCGGGCCGACGGCGGGAGAAAGGTAGGCACCTGGAAGGGCGAGGCTCTCGATCTGAAAGGTACTTTTCAATCCTGGAGCTGGATGGAAGATCCACTGCGACGGTTGTACAATAAGATAAAATAAAAAATATCAGTTGTATACGTGATTGAGATTGGGTCATAGGTCGCAAACCTTTTGGGTAGGAGAGGAAACCTGCGGGAAGAAAATGACCTGAGAGTAATTGAATCTGTTGTCGTCGGCGATGCTCAGGAAATGACCCGTCGTGGTGGCGATCTGGTACGTTCCCGGTCCAGGGATATCTACTTCGATTACGGGCACAGTGAGAGGTGCGCTGAACAGGGAGAGCGCTTCCAAGGCGAATTTAATTGCAACCATGTTGAAGATGTAAGAGACTGTTGGGAGGTTGGATACACTGGCAGAGCACAGATGGGATTTTATACAAATTCAAATGTCCACTCCCGATATCCAGTTTGAATCAGTATCAATGAAGTGCTATTGCTCCGAGTCTGAGGAGCAATTCATGCCATCCCATTCAATGAATAATTGAGTTATCCAGAGCGGAATGGGTCGCCTGGTGGGCGGACATGCATTTCTATGAATGAAAACAGACTGTGTACCCTCATATCAATGACATTAACAAGACATGCTCAATGTTTGTTGAATATAAGCACTAAAAATGACCACATTCAATGGTTACTATGTATGTATTACTGGTCTGGCATGCTACCTTGATGACGCCTCTCGTGATCCTAGTATCGTCGATTGACACTCCCGGACCTCACATGAAAGCCGGAGCAAAGATATAAACGACGCGCATAACAATGCTCAATCCAAACGCCTTCTGAGTGAAGCATCTTTGCTCACTGCCACTACGACCGGACGCGTCGACACACTTGACTGTCTATGCTATTCAGCACTTTCAGGCTCTCTTCGACAGACTGGTCTGCGGCGGGCGCCTTTTTTACCCCTTTCATATTATCCAGACATACTCAGACTGTACCATACATACCGTGCCATCAGCGCACTGAACTTGAAGCATGCCCGGTGGGACCGAAGCAGCAGGAGTGAGATACATGGGGCTGTCCTCGTCCCAAAGGACATTGAAGAATTCCGTTCTATGGTGGAAAGATAGTGACGGATCTGCAACGTGGTGGTAGATCAGCGCTCAGCCAGATCTAGTAGAGTATGCTTTATAAAAAGAGCATCGCAGTTCCAAAGATTCATAGCGACGCAGTGAGTGGAAAGAGACACGGAAATTCAAGGCCCTAACGTCTCGGAGTGGCTTGGGACTAGTGCCATGGCTTACACCCCGTCAGTAGAAGCATTGTGGCACGTCCCCCCGCATTCGTCAGCGCATTACGGTGTGCCCCACTGTCCTTCTGGTGTCCATAGACGAAGTTGTTGCATTGATGCTGTCACTGGCTCATGCTGTGCACTACAGTTCATCCTTCCGAAGGCGGTAGTGGACCTGTTGAAGACATGTGCCTGCTCGGTTACTGTGGTCACGAAGTCGTCATCTTCCTGTGCAGAGCCATCCTCAACGTATTTATTGCCAAGCTTCCCAGTAGACCACAGCAATACATAGCCGTCATGTCCAAGAACCTGGGTGAAAATTGGGTTGATACATTTCGATAGTCTATCGCTGTACTTTGTCTTGGTTTATCCTTGGTCAAAACCGGTGTGGGAAGCTGATATCAAAGATAATTAAAGAAAGCAGTTCGTTGAAAGGGGGGCTGACGATTCTGCGAAATGGAACGAGGCGAGAAGTGATTTAGAAGCAGAAGAACAACTTGAAAAAAAATCGCTGGCACAACACGGTGTTTGAATGTTTGGGTCGGAGTCTGAGCGAAGTAATTGCGAGCGAAGCGAGCAATCATTCTCTAGGGGTGGAACCGGCGAACAAACAAATACAAATTTTACGGCGCAAAATTC
>JAEKIV010000520.1:0-32850 GCA_016801325.1 Hypholoma fasciculare
TTGCATTGTGAGGGTGCGCCGGACACCGGTCTTCTCGCAGATTGACTTGTGACCCCGAGTTCAGCTTTGACTATGCGTTCTTTATTACTTCTTCGTGGTCAAATAAATGACCTAACCATTAGGAGAACACCACACGCGCATGAAACCATATGCCGTCGTAATACACCGACCGTATAGCTTCTCAGTGGTCGCGTCCTATGCGTTCGGGGACGTTCAAATCATCGATACCGCGCACGCTGGGGGTGCGAACGCCCATGCATGCTAGCACACCTCGCGGTGAAATTACTCCGTCACTTGCACCTTCCGCAGCTCACAAATACCCCGCCTTTTGTTTTGGACTATGAATTACGCACGAAGGAGAAAAAACCGGGTCACGATGCACTGCGGACTCGTTCGCGCTCATGCGTGCTAAAGGTTTTTCACTGGCAGACACGCTCGCTCGACGTTGACGCTCTCCTACGCCGCGCGTTTGAATTTCATGGCCACCCGTCACCAGCCACGGCCCACATAGGCCACCATTCTCAGCTCATAGAATTCATCCTACCCACATTTTTCTGGAACTATAGAATGAATTCTATCCCACATTATCATATACCCATAACGTACTGTGGTGGTGGTAAATCCTATTCCAAATTCTATTTAAATTCTACAAATTCTACCCATCTACTAAGTAGCGCCACTGTGAGTGTAGCAGGAACACATTGAATCCTTAGTCTTGGATTCTACCATAGAATTCTAACAGTAGAATTAATCTTACGTCCAGTATGCGTGCCTACAAGAATTTCTATCGCCAAAAGAAATTCTATTACTAGAATAAATTCTATCACCAGAATAAATTCTATCAGTGTGGTCAACGGGTGCACACTCGGGAGCGCGGGCGCGCATTCCGGTCACATGCTGCATTACCAATGCCGGCGGGTATGCCGCAGGTCTCTAGCTGTCTCTAGACTCTTCTACTCCTTCCATCTTGCCCCCACTTCCCGTAAACTCCCCGCGATCGGAAAGGGCGCAAGCTGAGCCATGTCATCGCTGCATTGGCACTCCACCGCTTGCGAAAAACCAAGGACGTGGCAGTGCAATTCACCCGTTGCACTGCTTCGTCCATCGTCTTCAAGTTGTCCTTAAAGCCACCATTTGCTCCTCGCCGCTCACCCTGGGCCCCTCATGATGTCGCCCTTGAACACTGCCGTCTCGGATCGACCAACACCGACCTTACAACACTTCCAACACTCAGGCAACCACCACCTCCCTCCCACATCCCTCTTGGTTCGACCGGATCCGACATTTAAAGCAAGTCAGGTACATCGTTCGGTGCGTTAACTTCATTCTGATCTGATAGTTACTGACAAAGTTGTAGATACTGTTTTTTATGTGATGTATCAATAGCTTTGAAATAATAATTCGAGCTCAAATTACCTTCGAAACTGCACAACACCGCCGCTATTCTCCTCCCTGTCACCACAGGCAAGTGACTTGTCACTATCCGAGACGGCATGGCTTGAGCTTCTCGGAACTGTGTACATCATTGATTTGACATCATGGAAAGGTATGGTCGCCATCTCTCTAAATTGCGTGTTGGCTGATATTTTCGCGATCCATATACATCTTGAGTGTCGAGGGATGTTGTATGGTGCATTGGCGCTGGAAACTTGGACACAACGGCGTGGTGTCCTCAAGATGCGGAGGGTGGAGGACGTAGGGCACACAGGACGTCAACGGTGAGTTGAAGCCCGAGAATGTCGATGTGCGCAGCGCGTAGGCAAGTGAGTCTTCAAGATGCTGGCATCACGCGCTCTGACTTCTGGTGGTAGTTGTTGCCATGTTTGTGACGGCGCTGAGAACGTGCTGGTGCATTAACGACGGTGGAAGAGGGCACGGACGATAGTGAATGGCACGGACATAGTAGATGTCCCAAGGTGCCCTGAGCGGCATGTGCTGTCCTTGACGATGCAGCACGGTGGTCTTGGAGTACCCATGTAGGTGAGTCTTCAGCACGCTGGCATTGGGCAATGTGCGCTCTGAACTGTTTATCTCATTACAGGAGCTTTGTGATGGTTCCGCGGATGCGCTGCTGCTCCCTGAGCCGTATCCTCGAGTGGTTCAACGAGCTAAACGTTGATATGCCTGAGAGTGGCTCTCCATCGTGGGCGAAGAAAACAAAGTCATGTGATCTCACTGCCCCTCTCTTATCGATCCATTTTACTAAAATCCTATCCTACATTCTATTCAGCATACTTTACAAAATTCTACGACTTAATTCTATCTTCTTGTGAAATACTCGTATGTTCTGAATTCTATTCTATTGCATTTTACGACATTCTACTAAAATTCTATTAAAATTGTACCACAGTCATGCGTGTCCTTCTGCGCTGCCTAAAGTAAATGGTGTAGAATTAATTCTATGTTGCCAGATAAATGTGGGTAGGGGGGTGCGGGCGATGCGCACGGGCCATGTGCGGAGGGGAGCGAGGGCGACAATGGACGACGTACTGCATGTATGCGCAACGTACAAGGCATGCGCACGTCGGACCCACAAGCAAAGCACAACGGCTCGGACCGCGGTTTCGGGCGTTCTCAGCGCCGCGTCAAGACGAGAGGAAGAGGGAGACGGAAAGGGCTGAGGAAAAGAGAGGAAAAGCACCGCGTACGAAGAAGGCAAGCGTAAGCAGGTGTGCACGGGCCTTGCATGGGGAGGTGGGGAAGTGGTTGAGGGCGAGGGCGAGAGTGACGGTGGGTATGGCGGGAGGCGAGAGAAAGAAGTCAGCGAATAGATTCCGCGAAGGACTTGCGTACTAGTGCGTGCTCCAATCAGTAAGCGAGTGGATCAGCCGCGCGAGCGCGCGCGCCATGAAGCGCATGAAATGCACGTGGAATGGAGGAGCGTGCGCAGTGTGAAGCGCAGCAAATACACGCTGAATGGATAGAGACGCGGTGCACACAGAGACTCAGAGGGAGCGAGTGGCCCGTTCTTGAGCGTGAACGTTTGAGCACCCGCGAGCCGTTCGTCTTGACGTTTGCGTAAACGAACCACTTTATTCCAAACTTCCAAAAAAATAAAACCTGATCGATGACCTTCAGATATAATGACCTTCACTAACATCCATTCTCAACCTATTCTCCTCGCCAATTCAAATCGACACGCACGCGAATGACCACACGTAAGGTATACTCAACTCGCACCCCCATGGACGGAAAAATGCTCAGGGTTACAGCATCCGCATCATTTCTCGCTGAAGCGGAGCAGCGCAGTACTGCGCTCTGTTGAGAACGATCTTGCCTCATGAGTCTCGATATTTTACCAAGATTTTGGCGACAATGGAAGGGTTTATCGCGACCAGTTGTACTTGATAACACGGTTTTTCCAAAAGAACTGGCCAAAGAAACTATCAAAATTACAAGAGAGCCACGATATTTCAAATATTCTCGAAGGGCTGGGGGCGGAGGAAAAGGAAGTCAAATCCCGGAAACGCCAGAATAATGTGCAAGGAATAATAGAAATTATTAAGAGATTGATTTTAGGAAGCGCAGAAATTGAATGCTATCATGATGTAATACATGATGAACCGGAGACATTCCTTATATCCATAATATCATTGACCTCGGACGGCCTATGACTTATGCCACCACGCAGAGACCACTTCGCCCATGCATTATCTCTTCGGTATTGGTCGGTTTCTGCTGTAAAGCCTGTCCAATACCCGTTCAATAATTATCAGTAGAAATAATTAATTGTGCTGCGTTCTTACTGCATTCTTTGATCGTGCTTCCAATGCCTTTATTTTACTTTCACGCTCTGCTTTGGCATGTCTGTGACGGCGCCTCCTCTCCGCCCTGGCCTGTCTGAGAACAATAAAGAAGATGACATGAATTAAATCAGTCGTGCTTCGGACATCGATGCTCGCACCTATTTATGTTGTGAAACGGTAAGGATCTCATGAAGGATGATAATGCTACTCCCACCCGAGAAGCAGGCGAGGATGTATAGATAGAGCTTTGAACGATGACTTCAGAGGATGGGTTGCTCTTTTTGGCCTTGTTTTTAAGATGATGCCGGTCCAATGGTTCGGGAAAGAGTGGATGACCACCGTTTGGGGGTATTGTTCTCGGGCAGCTGTGATCTTCTGGAAATCGGTGGTTTACGCAGAAATTTCGGCCACATGACTGGGAGACTGTATTGAAGAATACACATCTCGGGCGTTATAACGAGGGCAACTCACAATGCAGGTAATAGGAACGAATAATACTTTTTTGCATCGCAAACGAGAACAGACGGGACTCGTTCGCGCTTTTACTTCTCCAGTCATGTAAGAACATTCCCTCTCAATATGTCTATCCATACGAACGTCGGGGTCCTCTCCTGGGCGTATGGAAACAGGAAAGCTGCATAGAGGGCCTAGAGATAGTATGACGAGTGAGATATGCGTGCGATTCCCGGTCACCGTGAGCTGAGCGTACAGCTGGGTGCCACTCTGTCGTGCTTCCTTGGGTCGTATTTCGCGCAATGGTGAGCCGCGACCCGGAAATGATCCTGGCAGAATGACTCATTACAGTGTTCGCACTTCAGAGGAAGGAAATCGACGAGAAAGCATTGGTAGTAAGCACATTCCTTGCCCACTGAGAGGAGAGGCGTGTCGTGCTCTTGCCGTGCAGTAGATGATGATGGGGGCATAAATACAACGCCAGCGGGATGCATTTGATATCAACCAATGGATCATCTTTTTATAACGAGGTCGATCCACGCACGCCAAGGATAGGCGTACTCGTGGAAAGACTGGATGCTGCCATCGTGGTACAGGCTCTGATTACCATCTCATCAATGACTGGGGGATTCGGGGATTAGATAGTCATATAGCGCACGATGGATATAAACTGTAAGTGCATAATTCACGTAGAGATTACCGCTGCAATTTCTTCCCGTTCAGACATTTTTTTTGAGGACATGCCTTCACCTGCGACGTAGACGAAGCCGCAAAGATAACAACAGTCGGCGCATCATGACGAAATGGTGTGTTATCTATTGCTTATGTACGTAAGCTTAAGGCAGTCAAACTTGATGGGACATTTGATCTTGTTTTTGTTCGCATCGAGTCGGTCAACTAATGAGATGACCGCTTTTATAAAGCACAAATAAAACACGACTGCATGACACGGCGGACATCTAACTGTTCAATCGTCCGACGGCATGTCATGTTCATTGTGCTGTTCGATTCTCGGCATCTTTGCGACTGTCACACTCTTGGCGTTCGCGACGATTGATTTCACGTTAAATTCAAGTTAAATCAAAGTTGAATTTACATGGTTTTTACTTTGTTTTTACTGGTTGTTATGCCTTTGACGAGCCTTTTGTTCACGCTCTGCAAGCGTGAGTATCTTTAATTGTCTTTATGTCATTTTTCCTGCCATAAATTATAATTTTCAGCCAAAGTGAGGGGCAAGGGTGATTAGAGTCGTAGACTCGCGATTGGAAGTCCGACCTGAACAATTTGAAATGAGAAAGCCCGGCTGATGGCCGGCATCAAGGCGCCATCGCCATGCTTTGGGTCAGTGTCAAGTCAGTGTACAAGAGCGATAGGCGGTAAAAGTGACTCTATGTCTCGCTGGAAAATCATACGACATGTTGGACAATGGTAGAAAGTGACCAGAATAAATTTTGAGCAGCGACGTTGCGACTGAGGGGACGGGCGAGGTTGGGGCGAGGGACAGGGGAGGACAAATATCAATTCGATATCTAATATTGTGTGACAAACTGTCACCGAACCTGAAATGAACAGTTACAGGACATGTCAGTGAACATGACACGACTCGGCATCATTGAACAGTTAGATGTCCGCCGTGTGAATAACCCAACAGTGGCTTAATTTTTCTGTATCCATTTTATTCAAATTTACAGCTCTTTTGTTTTAACTGAACAATAGTCCGAATCTACCCAGAAGACCCAGGGTACGTACGTGCTGAACTTAAGTACCACCCACAGATTATCCGAGGAGATCTATTTTTAGGTGGCCGTTCACAACACCGCATGATTTCGCGGGCCGCACAAGCAACACATAAGCATCCTTTCCCTCGGTTGAATTTACATCCTATACGTAGACTTAATCAATACTTAAACCGGTGCTATGTTATTCGCATACTAAGCATGAGCCGAGTCTTAAATCTCAAGAAGCAACATTTTGCGACCTTCTCGAGTTCTAGTCAGTTCGTGAACATATACAACTACCGGATAAATTATACCTAGCAATAAATATTCTTGATACTGTCGCGACGCATACAAATCGACCTCTTCAAGGTTGGAATTATCGTTGAATCAACACTGGATCAGTGGATGGACATCTGTGATTAATTCCCACGTTTCGGCATCTGGCGGGGCCGTTAGTTGGCTCGATTAGCGCCGTCCATCATGTCCGACTTGGGCATTTATCTCTGCGGCGTGGAGTAGTCTCTGGAATCATAGGTACACCATCGTTCGGCAAGGTACTTTTATCATGATTTTCATCTTGTTTCTCGTTCACCAAAACAGAAGCGTCAACAGAAATCTTCACTTAGAGGTGCCGAACCGCCGAGATGTCGCTACTCTGCCAGCTATAAGCAACGGGGTGCGTGAGTTATCCGTACCGCCATACGCTTTGAGAACCTGTGAGGTTTTATCAATAAATTGGAACCTTAGAATCGTCTGAGTTATCGTGGTGATCCGAAAGAAGAGCCATCATTTGCATGTCTTGGTCGTAGGTATTCCGACTGTCATTCCGTCGGCTGTGTGGTGATAGCAAAGCGAGAGCAAAAATGGAGGACATGGGCACAATAGAGAAGTAAAAAATTGACAGCGACATGTAGGTATTCTCTTCTGATAGACAATCTTCCGATGCCTTAAACGAGCAGCGTGAACTAAATAGTCCAAACTCTGATCAGATACAAGGGAGTACACCGAGAGGCACAACGCCCTTAACGGATCACGATGATACTCCACTTTGATTTGACATCTGTAAGCCCCCGCATGGCACTCGAATCTCTCGTCCAATCTAGGGATTGCTCCTTGACACCGTGCTAGCGCCTGGCACCGGACTGAGAAAATAAATAATGTAATTCTCCCTCAGCACAGCCGTTATTCGGGTCGGCGTCGTCGATGGCGCTGCAAGGCATAGGTTTAGCCTATATATTTGAGTCTGGACGCACTGCATTGTAGTCTCGACCCGGCCCCGCCACGTCAGAATACCGAAATTTTCTGAGCGTACTCGCGCATGGATCGACGGCGCTTCACCAGGATCTCTGCGTGGTGCGCCCTCCGCTGTTTCCGCCTGTTTTATCTATTGAACCTCTGGGATTATCGCCGAAATTTTCCAAGAGGAACAGGAAGATGAATTGAGGAGCCGAAAGGATGCAAATAGGAGAAGTGGAACTATCAGTGAGCCTAGACGCAATCCTTGTTATCTGCAAATTTCGGGAAGAATGCTGCGCTGGTGCCGTTGTGCTTATCTCCGCTTAATGGGCTGCTTACAGCGACGGATTGGACACATAGAAACCTGAGCGGGGTATATTTTATTTTTTCATTGTATCTGGAAGTCCGTCCATCGCTCCAGCTGCTGTGATTTCACCGGCCTCATCCTAGGTATGCTGAAGCGCATCAACATCATAAAAGACACGGCCGGATCAGCGTGGCTTAACGCCAGGCATAATATAAAATGCCGGGAAGCAAAGAACATTGATTTCGCACTCAAAATCAACAAGAAGTATTAACAAAAAGATGTGTTATTCCTAGTAGAGTCTGGGCTCTGATACAGTCGAAGTGCCACTTTGTACAGCCCTTGTTTCGACAAAATGGCTGACTGGGTGGTCGGTCAGCCTACCGAATAGCGCAGGATCGAGAAAAACATTTTATACTTTGATTAACGGCTGTGACATTTAGACAGTTTGAACTGTTGATCTCCTGCGCGACACCTGCTGTGCAGTTTATTTTATTAGTAGTAGATATGTTATATGCATGTCGACGACAGATTTAGACATAATCTTCGGGCGTGACTGCCGTGCGCAGCTTGAGCAGATATTCTGAGAATCTGGGAATAAGTATAGAGCAAGATCCTACGTTTGCCACGTTATTATCGAAGGACTTTCCTCTGATCCGGGGTGCCAACAAGAACAAGGCGCTTCTTCACTGGGAAGCGAGCAATGAGTGACACACGAGCCGCTGATGCCCTTGAGAATTGGGTATTCCATAGCCATTACTGAGCTCCGAATCATACAATGGGCGGTGGAAGGTGTACTTATTGTGTATATAGGCGTAGCGAGCGAGGACGCCCTGGATAAACGGTGGGTCTGTTCGCACAGTCGCATCATACATTCTGGCTGCCGCGCAGTGCAGTGCGAGATACTGCGTCTTCCAAGTGATAGAATTTTGGATTTATAATGATTTGGGCGAGTCCCGTGAGTCACTGGAGGCGAGGTCGCTCAGACAGGCATCTTCGAAGGGTGATGCAGCAGCCCGCATCTCCTTCGCGCGATGGCGCATTATGGTTATGGGCCGCGATTCCCATACCCATGGGCCATGTGTTCGAAGCTGATGATCGCCTGTCGAACAGTGTCACTGCCGGAGGCCGCCTGTTTATCGCTGCCTGGGACGCGGGGAATCCGAGCGGCAATCCCGCACGCGCGCAGAAATAGCTCGCTGGGGTTGCACGGTGGGTGCGGTTGGTCAGCACTGTGTAAAGACGCGCGTGATGTGGGGATTCGGTTCTCGAGCACACCCAAGTTGTGTCAGACGTCGGCCTGTCTGCACGTCCGATGCGATGATACGCGTCCCGTCCGGTGCCACGAAATGATTGGATTAAACGCGGTCAGGCGGGTCCATTCCTCTCTTCTGGTGGCGCGCCCCCGCCCTTTGCGATGCGCCTTCCTCCCCGGCGACCTCGCCGCGCGCGTCGTTTGGGTTTTTGGGTTCCCGTGGGGGAGAGATGTTATGTCGTGTGTTGTCCCGCGAAGCTTCGCAGCTTCCGGGGTGGCAGATGGAAGCAGGAAGCAGGATAATCATCACATTTAGCGAGCTGTTGATGTGAGAACATGCATAATTGCAATTCTATATAGCCAGCGGAGTGCCGGCGAGGCGAAGCGGCACTGCCACGGTACACACCGCCTTCCTATAAACCCTCCATGCAGGAGCGCGTCGTGCGTCGGTGCACTGGGCGCACGCACCCGCGCGTCGCGCGACGCATCTGAACGCGCGGAACGGGCACGGCGGGCGGGTAGGCGGGCGGGCTAGCGTACTTACTGCGGGCACGGCTATTTCAGGCGGGGGTAATAAGCGTGGGTGCGGTGACACCTGATTGCGGGCGGGCAGATTATAGATTAATGAAAAAGATACCCCGATGCGGACGTGTCCGGGAGGGTGCCTGCCTGTGCGTGGAGCGGTGCGCGGGAGCGTGGGCGCGGAGGGCATGGCCTTGTTCTCGAGAGGGATGGATGGGTGGGTGCGCGACATCGCGGTGGGGGCAGGCGACGCGTAGAGGAGGGGTGTGCTGGCTGACTGTCGTGGGCGGCGGTGAGTAAGTTAGAGTGGGACATCTCCTTTTGTTCGACGCGTTCGGTGATATACGAAGAGCGATATTGAATGGTCCAAGAATAATGCACGCACGCATGAACGCTGGTGGTTTGCTGACATATGGCAGTTATATTGTGCAAAAAGTATTCAACTTTTCGCGCGCGTTTATTCGTGTGTGCGCACACATATTTGTGTCCGCGCGCGCATGAAAGTTGGCGCACAAGTTGCGCGCACGCGGAAAACAAGTCTTACACTTTTCGCAACAATACGGACTGGCGAAAAAAAAAATTGATGGCTTGGTTTTGTTTGTCACAACCATATGAACGGCACGAAACGGCATCTAAGATCGCCCTTCGGCATGCTGGAGGAGCTCTGTCACTACTCCAGCCTGCCTTCCGGTCTTCGACGTAAAAATGAACCTGGGCTGATACTAAGTAGTGGTCAAATCTTCCCTTGAAGTCCGATCTTGCCAGCGCCCGGAGGGCCGGACTCGGAAATTGGAATTCCCCTGTAATCTGTACAGTGTAGACTGATTCTATTCACAGGGAGTCTAGATTGAAGAATAGGCGTGTTGCGGGAAAATAAAGCAAGGGGTATAGAAATTTTTTAGAAACGTGAATGGGTTCCTCGGTGGTTCGGGGATGAGGATTGGGTGACGAAGGTGTTGACCTCGCGCTCATGGGCATTCCTGCCGAAATTAGCCGAATCCCGGCTCCTTCAAAGGATATGCCAAACAAGCCCAACGAGGCCAGAGTGCGCGCGGCGCGCGCAGTATTTTCTCGACCTGCGCTTGGCGTGCGCACAACTTTTTGCCGCTTGCGCGCACAAAAGTTGACAAGTAAGAAATGTGTGCACAACACTTAAATATTTATAAACGTGTGATATGCATACAAAAAATGACCCTTTGTGCGTGGAATATCCGGATTTTGGCAAGTTGCGTAGATAATTTATTATTGCACAGTATAACTGCCATACTGACACCGTCTATGACCTACAATTACAATTCAAAACGTAAAGGCCCTCTCTGCGGCTTGCGCCTGACGTCGTTTATTTACTTACGAGCAAGACATATACGTAGCTTACGGCGCTGTGAGTGCAATTATTTATGAAAGCGATCCAAGCGCGTCGTCCTGGAATCCCACACGCGCCTCTGGATATGAATCCGACATTAATGCGCGCGTGCGTACCCGAACACTGGATTTAGCCCTCGGCTCGCGCTGGGTATAACATATATGAGAACGCCGTCCACTCGCGAGACGCGCGTGAAGGTGTACCAACTGTGTGGGCCGCACGAGGCGTACTCTATCAGCTGCGCGCACGCGGATATGGACACGTCGCGGGTAGATAGTGATATTTATTCTTCATACCCCCAACCCGCAGCCGGCGCGGGTATATCCCAGTGTACATACGAGTTATTTGTGCGCTTGCGCCGTATGTAAGTAGGTGCGGCGTACATATGACGCACCGGCCGGCGCCGAGCGCGTAGGCGCCACAGGCCCGCCCGCCAGATTGTGGGGCCAGGTGGACAGCGCAGCAGACGCGCGCGGGGCGCCTATTTTGTATAGATTCTGTGCGCGTGATTGGGATAAGGGTAGGTAGTAGGGACGGCGGCTCCGCGGTGTGGCGCAAGCGCCGCGCGCGCCGCGGAAGCGCTGCCTAACGTACGTGCTTTTGGATGCGCTAGGGACTTACTTACTGCGCTAGGAGCTTTTTTACTGCGCTAGGGACACTCTGGTGAGGCGGCGCACCAGGCGGCGCACGACGCGCTCGCTGCCGCGGCGCTGCTTATGGCTGGATTCTGACCCCGGGTGCGTGCTCGCGCCGGGTGCCGGGCGGGAGGTGTGCTTTGTGCCGAAGAGGGAAGGTGGTGGCGCGGGTGTGGGGGATGGATGGATGGGTGGGTGGGTTCTCTGGGTGGGTTCTATGTATGTACGGCGATTTGTCGGGGTGTGCAGTGGATGGGCGTGTTTTTTGTTTTCGTTTTGGAGAAGGGAACGGATGGGGGGTCAGGGAGAGCCTCAGTGGGTTCTTTGAACGAATGATAGGAGATGAAGATGGAGTGACGTACGCACGAGCATGCTGGGCCGAGACAACGAGGTCTTTGGTCGATATTTTGGGCGGAGTTTGGTATTTTGGAAATGGAGGTGAAACACTGAGCACGGAGCAGGGCGTAGCCTATCGGCACGGATGTGATTCTCTTATTCGCCTCAGCTGTACTGCATCACATTCCGCTATAAAGAACAAGCGCGGGGTTTTTTGGAGGAGGATATCACACAGGAAACGGGTGGGGAGATGGGGCAGAGATGGAATAACGAGAATAAGAGTACATATGTAGCGGAGCGTGAACTGGAAAGCGGAAGCAGACTCGACGACGACCACGACGACGTAAGGCGGCGCCGGGGCCCTGACACACGCCATGCGACGCGACAACGTCCAGGGCGCCCAGCGGCGCAAGAGCCTGGACGTACATGCAAGCCCCAGACTCAGATCGCCCCGGGCGTGCCTTCGTCCTCGGTGCCTCCGTCCGAAAATGGCACTTTCCCAACGGGGCGCAGCAGGCGTGCCTTGTGCTCGATTAGGGAATGTGCGCGCCCTGATGCGCCGCGCCGCGCGTCCGTTCGAGCGCGGCCCCGGGCGTGCGTGCGCGCGAGGGGTACATGCGCAGGGCACGGGCACCGCCACCCAGGGGGATCAGGCGGCTTGGCGGGGTTTGTGTGGGCAGTGCTATTGTTTTCTCCGTCGAGCGGCTGACGTGCGTGTGGGTCGGGTGCGCAGAGGCGCTGGGGTGTCGTGTGGCGTGTGTGGATGCGGGACCGCACGCTGTGGAGCTGGTGTGATGTGCTGCACCGCCGCGTTGAGGCGCCTGCGCTGCGCTAGAAAGCGGGGCCGGTGGGATGGATGCATGGACGTTGACTGACCGCGCGCCAATCCGGACGCGTGATGGGGCCTGGCGGGCTAATTTTGGGAGGGTATATTGATTGATACAATGAACATGAGTATGTAAGCGCGTTAGTACATGCAAGCAGAGGAGGAGGATGCGATTTGCGCGCACGGTATGTGCAGATCAAGGTGTCGGTAGAGGCTATCATCAATGCCTGCTGTCGGAATGCAGAGGAGGCGGGCGATGCACTGGGCGTGTTTCGCGGTGAAAATTTCGCATCCCGGTATGGATAGATGTACGGAGGCGGCGATAAGGAGCGGGTCTGGATCATGGAGGGTGTCAATCCTGGGCGAGCGGGAGAGCGCCTGCCCGGCGGCCGGGTCCGTCTGATAAATGAAATTAGGCGGGCGGGTGCAGTAGACGGTGGGAGTCTTGGGATTCACTATTCAAACTCCGCCCCAGACCCTTGATGAGATCCGATCAGGGATTTTCCCGCTGGGTGTAAGGCACCCCCCTTATATGAGAACGGTCGCCCGTTTTTTGCTCATGGACCACGACCAGTCCCCTGATCACTCTCCCCCTGATCACGAACGACGCGCTCGCGACGAAATGGCGACCATGGTTGCATCCAGCGCAGTCCCCAACATGCCCGGCCCAATGCCCCTCTCCAAGCGATACAGGCCCGCGCCAGCGAAGACGTTCCAGTGTCGCGGATACGGCGAGTGTCGCATGGTCTTTTCGCGCAGCGAGCACCTCGCCCGCCACATTCGGTGCGTCCTGCGTCTTTCCCAGCGCGCATATACTCACCCGACGCAGCAAACACACCGGCGAGCGCCCCTTTTCGTGTCACTGCGGCAAGCAGTTTTCGCGCCTCGACAACCTGCGCCAGCACGCACAGACCGTGCATGCCGACAAGCAGGAGCAGAACGAGCGCATGATGCGCGACCTCACCTCCCTCCACGCCACCATGGCGGCAGCCAACAAGAGCGGCTCAACCCGTGCCCCGCGGCGTCCCCCTGCGCTTCCCAACATGCCCACCGAGCCCGTCCAGAGCGAGCCGTCGCCCAACGACACGCTCAATCTCATCAAGCAGGAAGAGGGCACCCGTGGGTTCGAGCCGGAGATCCTGTACGACCACCCGCCGGCCTGGGGAGGCGAGATGGAAATGCAACAACAACATCAACAACACGACGCCCGGCGACCGTCCGGGCAACATTCGTTTCGGGGTGATCCCAGCCAGCCCTTTCTTGCCCCCCAGTCCTCCTTTCGCTCCCAATACTACGATGGACGCCCCGGTTCATCCTCATCTCGGCCTCCTACAGGCCAGTCGCTTCCTCCCCTCGCAGCTGTCGTCTCCGCTTCCATCCCCTCGCCATCCGCCGGACCTCCATCAGCCTCCTCTGCAGCATTTCCCTTTCCCGGCTCACTTGCCCTCCGCCGACCCGGCACCGCATCTCGTCCCGGAACTGCCCCATCAGGCGGCGGCGGTGGCGCCTCTGCCGCTTTTTTCAATGACGGCCCCCCCGGCTCATCATCTGGAAAATCAGCTGGATATTCAAACTTGGGACTGGGCAGCGGTAGCCTCTTACACGCAGGATTCGGGCCCGCCACCGGTCGCGGCTCCTCTTCCTCTGGCCTATTCGCCTACATGGGATACGACGCCCCTCACCAGTCAAGCGGCGGCTCCCCCACCAGTGCAGCCGAGCCCTCGCCATTTTTCTTCCAGCCACCCGCCCTCGACCAACAACAACAACAACAGCCGCCCGCGCCGTCGCCCTCCGCCGCTAATCCTCGCAAGCGCGCATTCGGCGCCCCTGACGGGCCTTACGAGAATAATGCCCCCGCCGGCCGCGAGCCCGCACTTCCACCCGCCAATGCACTCGGCGGGCTCGGATTGGGCCTCGGGATGGGGTTCGGCGCCCCCGACGCCAGCAGCGGTGGTGGTGGCGGCGGCTACGAATATGGTACCGAGTCGCGGCCCCAGTCGCGCCGCCTCTCCGTCATGGAGCTCTGCAACGACGACGCACAGCGCCAGCAGCAGGCCAACCAGGCCACGCTCGCCCATGCGCTCGCCACTACCGAGCGCGAACGCTATGCGAGCGCAGGATATGGCTCCGCCAACGGACATGGGCATGGAGCTCCAGCGCCAGCAGCTTTTCTTCTACCAGCAGCGGCTGGCGCAGAGTCAGGCGGCGGCTATGGCGGCGGCTATGGACTCTCACCAGCATCATCAGCGAGCGAGCGACCTGCGACAGCCACCACTGCCCTCGCCTCGTCCGCATCTGCACTCCACATATTCGACGGCGACGGCAGCAACGATGGACGCCGCTATTCGAATGGAAGTGGACATGCGGCACATGGGAATGGAAATGGGAGCGGGAGCGGGAGCGCCAGCCCCGCAGGGGCCGTATACGACGCCGCTGCAGATGCACACGGCCGCGGCGGGTATCCAGGCGGGGGGCAGTCGCCCGCCGCGCATGGAAGCCACTCGCCCCCCGATGGATACGCATCCGCGGGGCCCGGCTCGTTTTACGCCGCCTCTCCCGCCGTCAGCGTACACACCCACCACCACCCCACACCTACCCCCTCCCCACACCCCGGCATGGTGCCTGCCCCATACGCCCTCGCTGGCGCCGCCCCAGGAGCTGTCTATGCTGCTGGACAACACCACCACCAGCATCACCAACAACAGCAGCAACATGCTCAGCAGCAGTATCAGTTCGCTATCGCTAGCTCGCCCTCGTTCTCCGGGGCGTCGTCCGTCGCGTCGTACGCCAGCCCCCGCTCGCCGGGCTCGGACGGGTCCGGCGGCGGTTCGACGTCCCCCTTCTCCGCGTACGCTCAGCACCATGCGCAGCACGCCCAACACGCCCAACACCAGCAGCAGCAGCAGCAGCAGTATGGGCACGCTCAGCAGTACGAGCAGCAGCATGCCCCTCAGCAGCAGCAGCAGTCGTATCACCACGCCGGGTACGGCGCCCAGCAGCAGCAGCAGCAGCGCGTTTCCCCCACGCAGTATGACGTCCCGGGCGGGTACTACGATGGCGCCGGCGTGGCTCGCGCTGCACCCCGCGGCCACTTTCAACAGCAGCAGCAGTATGGGGGCGATGGGCGATATCACCATGGGCATGGGCATGGACATGGGCATGAGCAACGATATGCTGCATCCGCAGCAGCTGGCCATGGACATGGACATGGGCAGCAGCATGACGTCCGTATATCCGTCTCGCCACACGCGACCCCTACATTCGGGATGAGGGCGTAGGCGCCCGCTTCCCTCTTATTCTATTCTATCTATTTCACTTTCTTTTCTTTCGATTTTTTTGGGCACATGGGTTATTCGCACTGAACGTTCTTGGATTCGTCCCGGTTAATGTCCTCCTGGCTATCCACATACCCCTATCCTACATATTTCTTTGCGCGCGTGCGTCTAATCACTTACTAGCTATCTATCCTATCTACTTCACTGCTACTTACTTACTCTTATTGCACACCAACCAACCGCATTATTATTTTTCTCTCCTCTTTTTTTTGGTCGCTTTTGTTCGATTTCGCGCTTTGCTTCCGCGCACAAAATGTAGTTTAAACAACGACGTCCGCTCGTTTCGTGTCTTTATTTTTTTTTTCGCGCCTGTTTCGTACCACGTACTGTACATAGCTCCTCCTACTCTCCGCCTAGTGTCATCGCCTGTTGTTACTTACTTAGTGTACCGCCCGCTTGTTGTGAATGGAAATAAAAGAATCAATGTGTGTGTCATATTACATCGTCGCTCCGAGCCCGCTGCCTTGGAAATTGACTTGGATGAATGGGACTACGAAAAAAGATTGTCTTGCAGCTTTAATGTTCCGCATTCTTCAGCTTCTATTCTATCTGCGACGCTTCTATTTTCCTGCCGGTGGTGGCTTGATGTGGAATATACCACGGTGCGGCCGTATGTGCGTGCTTTTATACTTGGCACAATTGAATGAAGAGTTCGTAGTTGGGTGGTTCGAGCCTTCTCGCTGCGTGCGCGCTGTCTCCCTGGGATTAAGTCGCGTGGGCGTGGATTTGGAAGGTTAATCTTCGTGGTGGAGTCTCACTGCGCCGCAGCGCTTCGCCGCGAAGGAGGAAAACGCGTGCGTGCGTGCGTCGCGAAGCGTCAAGTTCATAGCCGCGACGTTTTCGCGTCCTCACGCTGGGCGCACGGTATAGCACAGAAGACAATAGATGCATTATCCGCGTACTTACTTACATGAATGAACGTTCAGGCGCACTCGGCAACCTGTGAACCAACGAGTATTTTAGGCCGCCGTTGCACGTCTTTTCGCCTCTTCTCGTCGGGGGGGACCACGTTGGCGTGGTTACGCCTCTCCAGGCGTCGCCAGGCTTACTGAGCGTGGAGCATACGTCGCACAAGCTCAGACGACGCTTGTCGGCCATGTATGTAGCGCACTGTGCATTTGGGGCAGCGGGAGATCCTGGGATGCGGCTGCGGCGCGATTCGGTCCCCGGATCCCGGGGTCATCGGCCCTCGCATCTCTTGCAAATTTCACTGAGCGCGTGCTTGCATGCATGCACGTACGGAATCCGGATGCGGGACGCGCCGCCGCAGACAGGGGGGCGATCGCCGCGCGCCGCGCTGATGCGTGCGCTGCAAGGTTGAGGCGGCCACAAGCGCACCGCTCCACCAGCGCCTGTGCGCGCTCGCTGCTGGGCGGCGCATAGGCGGGAGGCACCAGATTGGCGCCTCAGGACCGCGAGATCGCAGCGCTGTTCATAGCACCCTATAATTGACGGCCTGCGCGGCGCCTTCGCAGTGCCTGAGCGTTCATCGCTATCGCCGTTCCGTCCATCGGCCCCTGGCGCAGGCTATTCCGTGCACATGCCCGCGCGGCCCCTTAATCGCGGCACATTCGCGAGGGACAGAGGCAGTGCTCGCTCAGTGTTCCGGCCTTTGTGGGTCCCCACGGATGCAACTGTACCGCAGAGCCGCGTTCTGCTGGACGAGATCAGGCGAGAGCTCGTAACATGCATGGTCCAGCCAGCTGGGATCGGCGAGGAATCCCAGCCGTAACTGCTATAGCCTCCTTGGTCAGCTGCCGCTGATGTACATACGCGCACTGCGGCCGAGGATTAATGCACCATTACGGTGAGCACGTCCGGTTGGCTCCTGCATGATTACCTCAGAATCAGAGATAGGGATAGGTGCAGATGGCGCCCGTGGTGATTGCAGCAGACCCAATTAATTTTCTCAATCACCTTCCTCCCGCTCGCGTCACTTGACAAGTATTTTAATTGTCAACATCGGTCTACAGACGCAGCAGCCGCGACGCGAGGCCAGGTGATCAGATAAGCGCTTGCCAAAGTCTCTCAGATTCCCTCGCGACGCGCAGGGCGTACCTGACCTCGGTTCCGCGAGACTTGCTCTTGGTGCCTGCCGATAATCCATCCGCTGGGCATCTTATGGTTGTTAAATGACGTCTTCATCTAGCTCGGGGCCTGCGCGCAGCGCAATTCTCCTTTCCAAGCTGATCCCTTCGGAAGAATGCCGGTCGACGTGACCGCTTGAATCGAGCCATATTTACCTAACCAAGGCTTTAGAAAGCCACAAAGCCTCAATACCGTCGACTGTCAGACTATGTATGTCAATCAATGTCCATATGATTAGAAACGACGAGTGATATTGAATGGCCACGTAAGATGTAATCCCACCAATTAAATGAAATAGGGTCTGACACTGATTTGATGACACCGATTCCGTTTTTAATCTAAACTCGAAAGGGCAGGTGATCTCCATATCGTACACGGAGGAACAGCAGAGCGGGGATGGGTATGTCAAATATTCGGAGAGTGCGATATACCTCCACCTGGAAGGAAAAAAGACTATACAGTAGAGCACGGAAAGATGGAGCAGCCGGTGTTCACGCGACAGGCCTGATCAACGGAGACGTATACGTGAAGTTAGCTACGACCCCGCTGGGATGGTTTCGGGGCAAGGATGGCGCGAATCCAGGCGGGTATGAGTTCAGATTCTCCATCCCGGGTATTGGACTCAGCGGGGAGTTGTCATCCGGCAATCGCGCTTCAATTCGCTCGCCGCCATGGTCGTTGATAAATATACCGAGACCGCTATTCTCGGTGTGGGTATGAAGGTGTGGCAGCGGCCTGTTGGCAGATTCTGGGGTGAGAAGTATGGGGTCGACGACTGTGGTTCTATTCGATGGCGCCGATTGGTGCGTCGTCGTCTACGTGTGCTCTGTGTTAGAACATTGCATTGAAGGTGTCAGAGTAATATAACCTACCGGTGTTTGTACATCGATTTCTGGGACGGTCGCAGTCGAAGAAGGCCTCTCCTTCGATGAATGATCGCCGGTATCGAACCTCGGACGCCCATAAGTGGGATTTGCAGGCGTGGCACTGCGAGGAGGGAAAGCGGAATGACCGTGCGCCGTCGTGGGGTCATCAAATGGATCACCAAGGGGCATAGTTAGTACCACCTCACGGGGACGGCGTGTTCCATTGGTGCGCATCGCGGCAGACGATCCCGGCCTCGAGAATGAAGGTGGTTCCGCTGTTCGTGGACGCTATGAAAATCTTCGCATCAATGACCTAAAGTACACAGCGATAAAGATTGGAATTCACCTCAATCTGATTTCTAGATTCTCGACCCGTGAATGGCGCCGGCGCGACAGGCTCTCGTGGTTTGTAAGGTGCGGGGGATACAGCCCGGGCCGTGTCCCGCCTTGCCTCAGGCCATCGATCTCCCGCTCCCTCTGCGTGCGGGTTCGTCAACGCGCGCGGTCGCGACCGCAAGTTGGATTCTGGATCAGGACCTCGGCTGCCTGCTTTGGCGCGCTCAGCCTCAAAGCTCCGCGGTGGAACAAGCATTTCGAGCTCTGACAGGTGAGTCGATGCTACCGATCGCATAGATGTGGTATGCCCGTACTTCTCTGCATCACGGCCGGTGCGCGTTGTGTGCGCCACGCTCTCAGCGTCGTTCGGGTCCTTGTATCGCGGACGGTCGGCGTTAGTGACGCGGAATCGGGACTCTGGGCCCCGCGCGCTCGGCGGCGCCTGTGAAGCGGCTGGAGGCTTAATAGGCGGCGCTTCGGCGGCGACGGGTATGGTGAGCTCGTGCGGTGGTGGTAGCGCGATGACCGAATTTGCGTTCATAACTGGGATGTAGTTGTCTGGAGGAAGGACGATAGATTGGTGCACGACGCTAGGGCTATGATTGTACACCGAGACGGGGTGTATCGCACCATCGGACGGCATGACCCTGATGGCCTCCGGCGCGCTGTGCGGGGGCATCGGCTCGGGGACAGGCGGCTGTGTCGACGGGACACGAACAGGAACAGGCGTTGTGACGGTGCGTATCGGGAGTGTGTCTGCGTATCTGGCGACGTCGGGTGGTTTCTTGTGGTTCGCGTTGTCTGGGGCGCTTCGTTGATTACTAGAAGCTTCTGCATAGTTTCTCTGGGAAACCGAAGGCCCAGGAGTACTTGAATCTGTACGCGGGTATGGATTGTACGTCGAGACGATGGGATTTAACGATTGGGTGCCGGTGGCGACCGAATCTCGACGAACACGGGATGTGGAGGGAGCAGAAGGGGGGACAGCTGACTGGCGCTTCTTCGAAGACTTGGACTCCTTCCTCTGCGGCTCGCCCCTGTAAAGGTGATGTTTTAGTCATCTTGGCATTTGGAACTGAGCTATGAAATACGTACTTTTCTCTGGAAGTATTCGAAGAACCCGACGATGAACCTTCCCCAGGGTAGGAATACGACGAAACCTCAGAGGACTGATCGGCCTCTGGCTGCCTGGAGCGCCGTTTCCTGGATGGTACGTCGTATATATCATCCCACGACACTGAAGTAGCTTGCTGATACACTCGTCCCTGCTTCAATCCCTCTTCGAAGCCTGCGCGCCTTCCGTCTTCTAGAGCATGCTCAACGGCGAGTGTTTGAGAAAGTCTCCTGATTTTCTCTCTGTTACGGGATAGCTCGTCCTGAGCTTCGACTCGTTGACGTTCGACCCGATCCACGATTTCCTGCGCACGAAAGATCTCTGTACCCTATCTTGAGTCTCCATCGACACTTGTTCACGCAGTCCGTACCTTTCTGAGCCGTTTCCAGTTGCACTTTGTACAGACCCAACTCCTCCCGCGCTTTATGAAGATCCCTCTCGAGTACGAGCTTCGCTTCGTGAGTGCTCTTGAAAAGCGACATCACCTCCGCTGCCTGTCGTTCTGCATCCAACGCTCGCCGTTCCGCCTCGTTCGCTCGGGCTGTCTCGCGTGCCAGACGCTCCCGCGACATCATCATGATGACCGATATCGAATCAGAGGAGGAGCGTGAGTGCGATCCCGCATACCGATGGCGACCAGAATGTGAGGCGGGCGGGGTGGCATCGCGGATAGGGTCACTGTGACGGTGCCGATGTTCTTTCAGTTCCTCCGCGACACGACGCGGGAGGCTTTTCGAAGCGTGCTTTGGTTTGAGAGATGTCGGAGGGGTCTCTGTATGGCTCGTGTGGCTTTCCTGGGACATCGGCGAAAGATAATTAGGATCTGGGGATGCTCCTCGCTTCGGGTGTAATGGGAGCGGTTTGTCGAATGGATGTTGAAAGGAAGCAGATTCTGCAGCTGGTGGATTTATGGGAACGGGGGGATACGGGGGAAGAGGTGGCAGTTCCGAGTGCATAGCTTTGTTCGCTGCGCGAGGCGATCGAGAACTTGAATGTGACCATAAGGAAGACGCTAGAGATGCTGTGGTGCCAGAGGGCGATCCCTGCCGCGCTACGATCTCTTCGAGCACTTTGGCGGCCGATCTGGTGGGCGTGGAGTATGCCCGCCATGACCTACGAAATGCCTGTTGGTCAGTGGCCGGAAATTCGGTGTAGTATTGCGTACGAACTTGGGCATATCATCCTCAGGCATGGGTTCGGTATTCATAATGCTTAACTTCGCTAAGCCACAAGGAGTGTTGGTGAAGGGTCCGGTGATATTGAAACCTTGTCGAAATGCAGAATATCGAGGATTCTCGGAAATGAATAGATCACCGTTCTAAGATGTTTCAAGGCTGAGCTACGTGGCGCATTACACTTCCTTTCGCTCGAAGCAAGGGACGGCGGATTGCAAGGCTAGAGGGCAGTCTAGAGAGCGAGACCTGCAGTAGGGAAGTCGCTAGGCGGGTGGTGATATTTTGGGACAGGCATCGTCGACTGTGAAATATAAAGCCTGTTAAAAACGTTCTGTATGCGCTGGTATAAGCTGGTGTCGGCGTGTCTGGGCAATCGCTATTGATGACGTACACGTGGTAGAGGCGTGCTTCCCATCGTGGCAGGCGGTTCTGCATTCGCTCGAATCATGTTTTTTCCCAATTACATCGAACGCGGCGAGCGCTATCGATAAAGGGTTATCTGCATTGTGTCGTCCTCGGTAGAATTCTCTATCCACCTTTGGCCCACCTATCTATTCAACGCTACGATGGCCCTACGAATCCAACCAAATCGATGAACGAATCATGATGTTCCCGTCGATTTCATTTGATGTTCACATGTTCGGTATAGCTTCTTCTCGTTCTCTGTGTTTGTCCTCAAATAGCAAGATGGGGGGTACCGTACCGTACAAGGTTAAGCCGCTCTGCCAAGTTTGGCAGCTGGCTTTTGACCCGAAATACCCACGACCACATGTCGCACGGAGCCGCCAGGAGCGCTCGTCAAGCGCTCTTTAAAATTCCACAGTGCTCAACCACTCGTCAGCTGTCTCTCAGAAGTAACAAAACCATTTGAAAGAAAAATCAGAAAAATCATCTTCGCTGTACTGTCAGCGTACTTATAATATGTGGCAAACAGTGGCAAACGTGGGCGGAGCTGGACAAATGTCGGGGAAATACTTGGGAAATACTACAGTACGAACCAAAGTATTTACGTACGAACCAATTGAGAACTAAAAACATTTACTATCTACAAATCTATAAACTATCTAGCCGAGACTCTCTAAACGAGACGATGACGCGCAAAGAAGGAGGGACGAGAAGCACGCATAGAAAGTGCCTCGTGGATAGCAATGTTTCTATTGGTAGATGTGTAGGTAGTTCAATACGACTAGAGATCCCGCGCTTGTCAGTTGAAGCTCAAGGAGACTACCTAACGATCACTTGAATGAACGAAATCCATTGTTTTGCGAGATTCATAATAATTCTACGTTCCCCATTGAGATTTTATTAAGTAGACGAGCTTTCATCGTCGCGAAAGTAGAGCCCTGCGTATGGAAGAAGACGAGTCGTATTCATGAACCAGCAGGTAATAACTTAGAGGTAATATTGTGCCTGCGAATCGATAGAAATATTTTTTATCAAGCTTTTGTTGAAACAGTTCTAGCAGGGTACCCGTGGTCCGCACACAAGAATTGTATTTGACGTACATAAAATAGACACTAAAAAAGCAGGAATACTTTCAAGAATAAATATTGCCTGAATGGTTGCTGCTTCTGCCAGCGGCATCTCTTCCTGTTGAACCCATCATTCTCTTGGTTTTGGTACCCTCCGACTGTTCATAGTAATGTTCTTCCTCGTCTCGCTCGCGTTTAGAGCCGGACGTGGGTGCGGGGGTCGGTGTAGCAAGATTCATAGCGATCGATGACGGCGTAAACGGGTTTAATGGCTTATATCCAATGAATTATTCCAACGCTTTCTAGAGGAACGTAACGAAGTAAAAATGAATTTTAATTCGACTCCAACCACAAAAGCACGATATGGTGACCCTACTTTCGTAAATGTAAGTAGATTACTCCAGAATAGACCGGAGAAAAGAGTATTTCTACTCATAAAAAGAATATGCGTAAACCCAACTTTCGAACCTCAGACTGGAAAATCCAATCTGCCATACGCACAGCCTCTATGGATCATAACGTAAAAATAGCGTTGAGTCCGCCGAGGAGCACCACCTACGATACTTTAATCAATCCGTCCGCGCTCCACCTAAACCACTTTCTGCGAGCCGCCCAAGCTCGTTATCTTCACCCGCGGGGATATCCAGCGAGACGAGCCAGCCACCAGCCAGCTAACGTAACGCTCGCGAACCGAGCGCGTGCTACCCTCTCCGTGCTGCCCGAATGCCACCTCCAATATTCCCATATCCGTACACTATTTCCCCGCGCCGCAGCGACGATCAGGAGCAAGGCCCACCGGCATCCCGCACTCCACGCGTAAATGCGCTGCTTCCCACTCGACGGTGCCGCACGAAGAAGGCTTTAGGCACGCCAAGAACAGCCCCTCGCACAACGCCCATTAGCAGCGCGCACACGCCTATATAGCGTGGGTTGCATGGCGGACATAACGAACCGTGCGGCGCACGCGCACACGGAATTAAAACGGTGTACATTCAGCAGAATCGTAGCGTCGTAGCTGTAAGGGGTATTATGTGGAAGGTGAGGTGAACGCAGGCGGGAAAACGTGCATGGGGGCAGACAATGCGAAAATATAACTGTCGATGCGGAGCGCTGCAGGCATAGCGAAACAGGTGGGAATAGGTAGCAATAGTGGGATAGGAGGGGAAGAACGTATTAGGAGTGATGCACAACAGCAAGACGGCACCCACCCTGCCGCGTACTGGGGGAAGAAAGAGGTCCTACACACAGAACGAACGCGCCGCGCCGCTATGCGCGGGCTCACAAAACATCTAGTCGGTTGGTCGGTCGTTTATACAGTGTTCTTCAATTTACTTCTTCGTCGCCGTGTCTTCCTGGGGACTCCACCTCTAGCGGCGTTTCTTGCTTCCAGCGCTTGTCGAGCCTTGCGGGCCACCTGACCTCGGCCGCTGCGCCTCACTCGTGGACAGCGTTCCAGGTCCACCTCCCTTCAACGCCCGCGCAAGGCCAGACGCCGCGCCATTCGGTGGCGCATCCTTCGTCGGCGGAGCACCCAGCAATGGTACCCCGTGCGCTGGCGGCTCATCGTCGCCCTCGTCGTCTTCATCTGCGCGTAGCACTGCCCCACTAGCGTCAAGCAGCACGCTCTCGTCGACAGGCTTCATCGCGTCGCGCTCCGACTGGTCAAGAGCGTCGATGCGGCGCTGCTCTCTCTCGCGCTCGCGCTCGTCATCGGCGTGCGCAGGGGCGTGCAGTTCCCGCTCGCGCGACGCACTAGCTGCGCGCTCGCGAGAGCGCCGCTCTTCCACCTCGCGCGCATGTCGTGCGGCGTGTTCCTCCGCCTCCGCACGGCGAATCACGTCGATCTCGCCCTGTACCACGACGCCCTCTAGCCAGTTGTGGTGCGTCAGCTCGCTGGCCTTCGCGCGCTTATCCGGATGGAGTCGTAGCATGGGTGTGAGGAATGACGCGAGCGCGTCTGCCTCCGCGCGGGGGAAGAGGTACTTGTCGTGTAGCACGCTCTCGAGAGGCCAGTAACGTAGCTTGTTGATGTGACGTAGTTCACCTTTCCGATTGAAGAACTCGTGCGAGTACTTTCCGGCAAAGGCAATGCTCTTGGGGATCTCGCCTAGTAGCTCGATGATCTGCGCGATGTGGTCGTCGTCCTTGGAGTACCGCGAGCCCGAGGCCGGATCGAATAGGTAATCGCCGCCTGTGATCAGCTCAAACAACTGCGCCGCGTCAGAACGATTAGCACGATCGACGAAAAGGACTCACTATACACGCCACGCTCCAAAGGTCGGAGCTCGTCCCCCATTTCGCACCGAGGATAACTTCTGGACATCGATATTGCCGCGTCTGAATGTCGTCGGTAAAGTGGTGCTCAATCCATGTCGCTGGAAAAAATGTCAGCATCAAATGAACACATTGCAAATAAATAGATAAACAGAAATCCGCAAAAGATAGCGCAAGATGGCGCCAGATCATCACGTTAAGGAACGAAAGGAAGGGTGCAACGAGACAGTTCGTTACTTCTAGGACGACATGCGCCAATGATAACGCAAGATCGCGCCAGACCCCGTTCCTGTAGTCATATATAGACTTGAAGTGCATCCCCATCCAAGACCACCCCCTCTCACAGTTGACATGAGCGACCTATGCCGCCCGCCCGAAGAATTCAGCGCAAGTTCCCGAAGAGGAAGCCCTTCGTGAAAGATCCCGTAAAGTTTGAAAGACATCGTGTGCGCGAAATCCAAAAAGCGCACACGAGCAGCCAGAGACGCGGCACGCGACCGGGAATAGATAGAACAAGTAAAGCAGGACGGAGTAACAAGGGAAGAGACACGCACCGTTCCCCAGGTCGGCGATCTTCACCGTAATCTTTTCCTGCTGATCGATGTAAACCTCACCGCTCCCGCTACTTGTCGACTCGCGGTCGACGCTCATCACACTGCTGGGTGTCTCTTGGATTGATGGCACGTCGAGTGACTTTCGCGCGGGAACGGACATGGGCTTCGATCCAGATGCGGCAGAGGGGGCCAGCTGGGAAAGCAGTGACGGCCCGACGGCAGTTGTCGGCGGTGGTTTGTCAGGCGCAGCTCGCCCCACATATCCCGCCCGTGTGTCCAAAGATACTGCGCCGACCTCGGCGACGATGTCGCGGTCGTCCTTCTTCCCCATCTTCATCGTGATCGCGCCGTCGTCGTCCTTCTTCGGTTCGTCGGCGTCTATCTTGCTCATCTTGAATGCCCAGCGGTCCAGGCCGGGGCTCGATACGAAACTGCTGCTCGGGCTCGGGAGCGGCTGCGAGCCCGTGATGAATACGCTTTCGCTGCGCGGTGTCTGGTTCCCGCCGCGGCCTTTCGATGGAGGAACGCCAACGATCTTGCGCGTGGTCGTGGGGGCAGTGTTGGGGTTACCAGAGGGAAAACCGGGATGGTTTGGGTCTGTAGAATAGGGCGCGGCGAGGGATGCTGCTAGTTCGGCGGAGATGATGGATTCGACATCGTCGATGGCAATGAGCACGTTCTCGGGTTTGAGGTCTGTGCGCGATGAGATAGAGAAGCGTGATGCAGGCATGAGACGTACCAGTGTGGATAACGCCGCAGCAGCGGTGCATGTAATCCAATCCGAGTAGAATCTGCTTCGCGATCTGGCGGACGAGAGGCATTGGTACGCCCTTGTTCTGATGCCGCTTGATGAGGCCCAGGAGATTTTCACCGAGCACCTCGAAAACCATGCATACGTGGATGCCATTTGGACCTTTGTGTCGGAAATGGTCGAGGAAGGAAATGACGTGCGAGCGGCCGGGGTGAGTGTGCGCGTGCGAGGTCGTGGAAGATGAGGGCGGGGTAGATGATGTTATCAGACGCTGGAGGAGCTTGATCTCGTCCAGCGCAGTTTCTGTGTATCGCGGAGCCGATTTAACGACCTTGAGGGCGACGTGGCGGTTCATTCTGCGCCACCGATGAGACGAGGATCAGGGTAGAGGCAGCGCACTTACTTGTGATCCTTCGCAAGCCATACCGTCGAGAAATGGCCCCATCCAAGCTTTCTGACGACGACGTATCGGCCGTCCGAGAAGGCGTCACCGATCTTTACAGGATGGTAACCGCCCTTGACGTAGTCCTCCCAGTCCTCCTCGTCTTCGGTCATGATGGACGCGGAATGCGAAGAGTAAGAGCCGTGTGACATGGCGTCGCGTTCAGTTTGCCGTGGGTAGCACTGTTGACCTCCACCCGAGATAAGCACGGCTTGGCTCGCAGATAAGCACCTGGGTCGACTCGATTCGCCCGTAGATCGGTTCCCGCGTGCGCTTTCGTATCACAGACTGCGCAACTGACGGTGCAGCGAGGATCGAGGCGATGAGCGATGTGTCGAGGACGAGCGGCGGATGTTGAAGATGGAGGACGGATACAAGAGGCGCCTGCCTTTTTTCAACGTCCAAATCTCTGCGTTCTCATTGGCTGGCGCCAAGTCACGCGCGCGGATCTTGGCCACGCTCGTCCCTCTCACCTTGGCGGCTGCGGAACCCACACCGCTGCGCACAACGACGACAAACGACAGGCGCTCGTCGTCGCTAGTCTCTTCGTGAGATCTGTCCGGCTTCCGGTGTGCTTTTTCGCTCTGCTTGGCGCCGTCAAGGTCAATACCCGGCTCGTCTGCTAAGTCGTCATCCACTGTCTGAAAAATAAATATTTCCCCGGCGTCTCCACGAACCAACTCACCAGAACACTTTTTATCTCCTTGCCCCGCTGAGATAAGCGAGCATTGGTTCAATATCACTAATTGACCCATCACTCCTACGTCATCACAGTTCTCGGTAAATAGAGGCGCCTCGAATAAAGTACACAAGGTCAGTGAGCGCTTGAGCACCTTTCACACAGGTTGTGTGGCAATCCATGGCGCTTAGAGTGTTGTTGCATTCATTATTACTCGACCCATTCTCACAAGGATGCTAATAATACTTAAGTTTAAGCAAATATAGGAAACCAGCGGTGCGCGAAAAAAAGCAGTCACTCCCGATTTTTTTTGCGTCGCTATAGGCTTAAAATCTGTACAGTGTAATATAAATCAATCCAATTTATAATTTAAGTGAACAAGATGCAGCATCCAACAGGTTTATGAGTACAAATTCGATTCCTTGCTTTAAACAGGGAGGGGTTAAGCTCGAGTATCGTAGAGGAGGGGGGACACTTCCGCCGCTGTCATCCTTTGGCTTCCTATGAGGTATATCCATTTGAGTGCAGATATTCTTTCAATATTCTACGAACAATCGTTTCGCTGCACCAATATGCCACCGCTTATTATTTGAAAACAGAACTAAAAGGTAAAGGTACCACGGGGGGCTGGAGCACAAGCATCTCGCTCATCAATCGAAAAGAGAGGGATTCATTAATTAAGACAAGTAGATACATAGTTTAATGGCTCAAAAAAGAAACTATACATGATCAAAAATACCGACGTCACAGCTGCAGAACAGCGATATACAACCCTCAACTCCTCCCCGACGCCTACTCCATGCGACACCACACCGGAAGATCTGTGCGTGTCTCAAGCACGATCTTCGTCCCATCCCGACTCTCCAGCAGGGGCAGCAGGTCAGGGAACGCCTCTACGAAGCACGCGCGCTCCACCGCGCTCGTCGTCGTCGTGCACATTCGCACCCTCAGCTCCTCGAGCCCCTCGAACGCAGGCCGCGCGAGCATCTCGTCAAGTGGGCGCCACACCGCGCCGATCCCGCTCTGCACGCGGACGCAGTGGCAGTCGACCGCGATGTGCGTGACGGGGCTGCGCGGCGTGGCGGTGGCGAGCGCCTCTAGAAGGCGGAGGACCTCGGGGAAAGGGCCGTGCGCGTGCGATTTGCGGAAGCTGACCGAGAAACGAACGGTGCGCAGCCGTTTGAGTGCCGCGAGGTTGATCGTACCGGATGAGGCAGCTGAACAAAGGTGGGGTTAGCATTGGTTCTGAGAAGGAGGAGACAGCGCCCATGGAAAAGGGGTAGTTTATGAATAGCCCAATCAGAAGAAAGAAACGAAGAAGCGGAGAGTCGTGATAGGAGAAGGAAATGCTATGGCATAGCGTGAGACGCAGACCAATCAGCAGTACTCACAGAAATGGATCGAAGGCAACCACTCGAACGTCTCGAGCTCCTCCCCGCTTCGGGTGATCAACTCGCTCGCCGCGTCCGCGAATCCATCTTCGAACGTCGGTGTGAGTGCAAGGCGCTTGAGCGTCGGTTCTTTCGCTCCTGCGAGCGCCGCCGCAATGACCTTGATCGTCGCGGGCGACGTTCCGCGTAAGAACAAATTCTCGAGGCGCATCGTCCACCCCGCGAGGATCTCTTTATCGACCGCTACCGCACCGAGCGCGTCCACCTCAACGCACGACAGGCTGAGCGTGCGCACCTGCCCGAGCGCCATCAACAGCTGCGGCGGGAAGCGCGTGATGAACTCCAGCGCGACGTTCTTCAGAGTAGGCAATCGAAATATTGCAGCGATCGCACTGCGCAGGTCCGCGGGGAGGTTCTTCCACGATGTCAAGTCCGTGTTGAACGTGAGCGAGAACGCCTCGACGCGCGGAAGGAGGCGGAGCGTTGCGGGGAGCGTTTTCGTCGTTGTGATCCAGGAGTCGTCCACGCCGAAATCCTCCTCGCCGCCGTCGCCGAGGTGCAGGCTACGCACGTATTCGCCGATGTGCGGGCTTGCACTGAGTAGACGGTGGAAGCGCTGGTAGTACTTCTTCCGCGGCAGGCGGCGGTCGAGGTCGATCGTGTGGAAGAGGTACTTCTGCGCCTGGTACACGAAGTCCTTCGACACGAGCGCGCACTGCTTGAGCGTGGTGATATCGCCCTTCAAGCCGACCTCGTCGATGATGGCCTCCATGAGCTCAGACGGCAAGGTGGGCTCCGACATCGCTTGCATGGTAGCAGCGGATCCCGGTGTCGAGGATGCGGAGGAGCGTCGTTTCGGTAGGAGGGCTTTTAACGTCTTCATAGTTTACTCTGCGTCTCCGTTTGACGTCTGAGCAGCCCGAATTTTATCTGGATCCCGTGTGCCTGACGGAGCTAAAAAGCAACCGTCATAGCTGTGAGCGATCACAAAACAGTCAAGTGATAGAACACGTACGTACCAAATTCCAGCGGAGCATACCTATTGATCGCGAATTGGCGCAGAGTTGGGATGTCCCACTCCTGCCTGTTCGCTAGATGGCGAAGTGAGCCTTCAAATGGCGACCGTGGAAGCTGTTCGAGATACCCCGCAAATGACATACCTCGGTAAAAATATCCTGGCCCAAAGTGGTGAATGACGCCCCTATACGCCGAATCTAAACGATAGTTCCATGGAACAAGTAGAAGGAGAGAATGAATGATTTGATTGGGTGATGTCGGGTGGTCGTGGTTGTCTGACAAAATGCGGGGACGACGACACGATGAACCTACAAGCTTACCAAGAAACACCCACGGCGTCTTTGGGGCCGCTAATCTTATCGGTGGCACAGAGTTGGATTGCACCAAGGTTGCACGTACAGGCACATTAAATAATCAGATATACAACTCGTCGCTGTTGAGCGTTGAAGGTAATATTTGATACGAGTAGGTAAATCCAACCGTAATATTACCGATCCCCTGCTGCCAAAGCGGCGGACAAGCGATGATCGAAGCTGCCCTGACGAAGCTTAGGTTCTACGTTTAACCCGTCTCTCACTTCGATGAAGCAGAACACAGATTTTATTTGTGTATAAAGTAATTCGTACAGTTCGGGAGTACATTACTTCTTGACAAGGCGCGGAAGGCGGGATTTAAAATGGGCTCGGACAAATTCCTTAGACTCGTGGCGTTCCGTGTTGTACATCGTCCCAGGAATGGTATGATTTTGTCCGTTAGGACGTTTCTCGCGGTTTGGACTCGAGACCAGGAGCGGCAGCTGGGACATAAAGCGAGGGCGCCGGGATATTTTCATTTGTTTGATAAAATCCAGAATATTTGCCACATCCTCGTCTGTGTCGTTCTCCAAAGCCTTGTCATTTTCTTGAAGTGGGAATGTCCGCAAAATATAGCGTTGAGTCACGTCAAATTGCTGCTTGTATAGCTTGCCTCTAGGTCCATCACCGAAATCCTGGGTATAAAATGTTAAGGATTGAGCACATCCCAAAACCACGTATAAGTAAATACCATTCGTTGTAGGGCTTTGTTATAACGACAAAGCTTGCTAGAAAAAAATATTGTGTTAGACCTTGAGACTACTGAACGTTGTGGATCTATTAAAATTGCAGCTTTCTTTAGATCCAAGTTGCAGCACCGGTCGCATTTGTCAATAAATTGCCCAAGATAGTGCAGAATGAAGATATGATTACGACCAACATCTAAAAGAATATTTAACTGGATACGTTCTGTGATGACACGTAAAGTTCTTACCTTCTTTTGCCATTCCTTGAAATGCAAAAACTGCAAGTCGAGTATTCCATGTATGTGAGTCAATATAGAAATTCTGTGCCCGGTCTGGATCGAAAAGAAAATCGGGTAGGGAAGCGTGGAGAAATTGAATAATATTGTCCTGGAGATTGACGACTGATGTCAAAGCGGCCAGACTAACGTGTACGTCCGCTACATCCACCTGTAGACATGCAGCGCATGAGCTGGGAATTTTTGGCGAAGAAAATAACATCCATGCTAATACGAGGGAGGTGAAGTCGACGTCACGCACGCGTGAGAGGATGTGTTCATATAGAGCGTCAAGCTGCGCGAATGGCGTAAGCTTTCCTGAAGGCCGAATGCCTCGAACGATCTCGAGCTGCTGTGCTGGGTGTAAATCTGGCGTCGATAGAAATCGCGCTACAACCGATGCATAAACAAATTGACCGGACGATTTGATAACAATGTCTTCTACATCGGACTCGGATGGCCAATCGCTGTCCAGGAGATGCCCAAATTGATGTGTGTTTTTGACAGTATTAAAGGAATCGGTCAAGTAAAGGCGAATATCTTGGTCTGGTAGGTATCGGCCCTCCAAACTCACGGGGAACAGCATCTGAGAGATTCCCGCAGATCTAAACGGCGCAGAAATATGATGTTCCGGGCGACTAGCGAAGAATGCAATGACAGGATACACTGTGGTGCCAACGAAGCTGGCAAGGATACGTATAAGAGACTCCTGATCCAATTCGTTGTTACATTCGTCGACACCGTCAAAGAGTAGGACGAGGGTCGGTTGAGATGAAGATTGACTGTGTAGTTGCCGAAGAGGATCAAAGATCAGATATTCGAACTGTGTTTGGAGGGATTTGTTGAATATGAGGGGGTCCAATTGGATCCTAGGTATGACAATTTCAATTATGGAGGGGATTGTCTGTAGAGTCTGATAAACAAGAGTTGCAACCAAAGCCTTGACACTATTTCGCGAGGGATCTGAGCGGAAGAAAAAGAATCTGGCGATCGGGATATTCTGATGAAGGCATAGTTCAACAACTGATCGTCCGATGGCTGATTTACCTGCGCCCGCCGCGCCATTGAGCCATAACATCCATTGAATCCTTGTCGCAGATAACAAAACCCAGCTCATGACGTCATCCAGAACGGCCGTGCGTGTCTTGGGATGGCACTTAGGAGCATCGACATGCTGTCCCGAATCAAATGCATTTGTGGCTACATGAGCCAGCAGATACGCAAACCCATCTGCGTATCATTGTCTATTTCAGTTTTAACGTGCGAGCATGACTGGGACGTACCGTTTGCAAGATCATAGCAGCTGTGCGCCTTTTGAGTCGGATCATGACAAGTGAAGTGGGCCCCGTCGACGGTAATGCTACTCTCACGTCGAGCTTCGAAGATGTCACTATTCATGTGCAGATAGTGTTGAAAGTAGCAGAGATGTGTGTGAATTATGGCTTCAGTGCACGCTGACAAGGCGTACTCATTCACAAATCGCGGTGCTGTGTCGCACTGCCTTTGTAGTGCATCGCCTGGTCATCTGTGTAATTATATCTGCCAATCAAACTCACGACTCAAACTATTACAGCTGTTTTCATAATGGTTGACACTCGTGCGTCATCTGAAAAGTGTGAGAAATAAGAGCAAATTTGGTACTTAGACA
>JAEKIV010000521.1:0-34154 GCA_016801325.1 Hypholoma fasciculare
AGTATTCTATTTCTACGCTATGCTAAATATACTACTCTTTCTCTCGTGAACTCCAGGGCGCTCTCACCCTGTCACTCACGCCAGCGCCGCATTCGCACGCTGCTCGGGTGTCCGCTCTTTGTGCAGAATTGCTCGCGTTAAGGGCCCAAGGAATTGAAGGTACCAAAAAAGTGGTTTCAGAACACTCATGTTGAAATTTTGGCCAGTGGCTGCTATTGCTGAGCCACTGAAATCAGAAATCACAGTTTGGTTTTGATGAAGCCATTGAACCATAATTTGAAAAAAGGGTAGAAGGACAAAACAACTTGGTGAAGCTATACAGACAGTCTGCAAGTGTATGGGTGGCTGTGGAAGAACCTCAATTGATGGTAGGCTGTCAATTGTTTCCTGTCCATTCGGCGCGTTGACGAAAAATAGGGCTGCCAGTTCAAGTTCAACAAGAGACTGAAGCAAATGTATTATCTCCATCCATTTCATGGCTCCTGCCATGGATCCCAGGTCATACACAAATAACACAAGACATGTAATTTTTGAAAAGAAGGAAAGTCCCTTCAAAATCATTGATTTGCAGAAAAAGGTCCCAGGAACACTTTCAAAGGTGAATACCCTGAAAGTGTCGACAGAAACCATTTTATCAAGTTGAGCAATGAGTGGAGTGGCCCAATCTGGTTCGGTGGGTTCACCCGGGCCCCTCGGCGATATGAATAGTGCGCGTACCAATGTTGCAAATGTGCAAAGAGGGTGATGAAGGTGTTCAATGAGCTGAGTAAGACGGTTGGGAATGGCTTGTTCACCCCCGCGCTCAGGCGGCCAAATGAATATTTGTCTGAAGAGGCGGCGGCGGCTCTGAGCAAGCCAAGCACGGGAGACGAGTGCGCACGCTTTCAAGGCCATTTTGTCATCACAATCAAGATTGTTGATGAACTGGTCGATAAGTTCCTGTGGAAACGGAAACGGAAAGCCAATCCTAGACAAATCCTAGATATCTCTTCCTCCGGTTGGCCCATTTCGTCCGAGTCCTTGTCACTGTACTCTATATGCGCGTATGGGGTCAGAATGAGGGCAGCCCCGGGAGGCTTCAGTCGGAAAGCGCACCTGTCTGCGAAAGCCTACGCAGCCTTTTTTTCTCCCGTTTACCAAGCCTTCTTGCGGAAGAACGTAGCGTTTGCACTGGGAGAAATACGTGCGTTATCTATAAAATTTGGCGATGATAAGAAGGTTCTGGTCGGAGGGGTGATTCACGTCTGAAGAGAGCATCGGAGGGGCAGGGTAGAGGGAATGACTGAGGGAGTTGTCCAGGGAGGCGGAGCGGATTCGGGAGAATGGAGCAGTTCCACATGGCGTGCGGTGAAAGCATGCGCGGACCTAGGGGAAAAAATCTCAGTAATGTGAAAGATATGCAGCTCGATACCTTACGCGAATGAATGTTCCAACTGGACATGTGTTCAATGCGTGATGGTGAAGGCAGGGGATAGGCTGGTGCTGCAGCTGGCGTCGGATGCCATGTTCGTGTTGGAGGCAATTCTGTGTTGACGTGGTGGAGTGGTGAGAACAAGGTATCTGGAGGAAAGCGAGAGTGAGTACAGGGAGGCGAAGCGGAATCGCTGCAGACGAGGTGGGCGTCGAAGCAAGGTTGGAATCACACAGCCACGTCATCTTCAAATACACATGACGTCACACATCGCCGGCCGGGCGCGCTCGCGACGCCAAAGCAATGCGCCTGCCCTCCCATAGCCTCCACGCTGAGCGCGATGCGTTAGGAACCCATAGATTACAAGTAGAACCCAGCTCTATTTTATAAGTTCACCCACAGTGGGATATTTTACTGTATTGCTGCCTCAGCTCCAAAGTCCGATCGCACCCGCAGCATCCGTGCCTCGAACCTTCCCGCCGTTGTCTGTGCTTCGGCGCCTTTAAGCACATACATTATCCTCCCCTCGCAGAGACCTTGTCTTAATTGAACTATCTCTGCAACACGTCCACCTGCGTTACCACCGCACGCGCATAGACCTGCACCGCCCTCTTTTGCTCGTGCGTCCGCTATGTACGGTGTTTGAGCCTCGAGGACTGCAAGCGCTTGACATCCCTGCTGTTGATCCGGCCGTTGGTGCCGGTGAGCTGGCTCACTTTTAACGGCTATTTCATCTTTCCTGATGGAGCACTCAAGGCGTACTGTCGTAGGAATATCATTATTAGTATATTTATTCTCTACTACCCGTAACTGAATAGATTTTGAATCAAGAGTGGGTATCCAATCACGAATGTGTTACGCTGTGGTTTAAATATCTAGATAATTTGAAACTATTTGCTCCGGGAAGTGCTCCAACAACAAAATGTCTGTGATTTCTGTGCGCTCGAGTTTCTCCCTATATCTATGCGTCCGAGGTGCGTTCCTAGAGCTTAAAATGGGTATATTATGTTTATTCGGGGCTCAGGCGCTGGGGTTACCTGACAGAACAAGTGGTGAAATAAAAGGACAAAGGAAAGCACAAGTGACCAGGTGCATTGTACAGATATGGCTCGGAATATTATGTTCAATGTTAATAGAGTTAATGCAATGAAATATTTATCTAAAATTCATTACTAGGTACATAGAAATAGATGATTTGCAATATTAGTAGTCCAGGTTGTCATTCTCATTGTCCTTTTCTGTGGGCAAGAGCTTGAAGTTTGTGCCAGTGCGAAGGGGATGAGGGTGTATCAATGTCAGTGATGCTATAACAGTCAACAGAAGTCAGGTCCTCTCCAGCCTCACATGCCTTGTTGGATTGAGTGGGAACTGGTGGTTTCCAGATCAAGCTGAGCCAGAATGTGTGAAATATCATGTGCCTGTTTGATATACCCCATGACGATATGAAGATGCTTGTCTGCAACATAGCGCACAATGGTATTTAGCATATGGGCATAGGCTTTCCCAGAATCACCAAAATCCTATGCATTTATATAACTATGCTAAGCTTTCTAACTCATGAATGTGTAAAGTATCACACTTACCATATTGCGAATTACAGTTAGGAAGGATGGAGCAAACCAATGGGTCTTGTATGCTGAGCAGTGCTGTGATGGTGTGTACAACATTAGGCTTGCATACAGCTCATTGGTAGCTTTGGCACGCGTCAGCAGATAGGTGATGTCAATATTCTGCGCATCTATCACCATGCAATGTCAGATGATAGTATTTGACATAATATATCTGCTTACTAAGTGGGATATTTTGGAAGAGCCCAGACCTCACTGTTTTGAACCAGCGGATGCATAATGGAGTTATTAAGGTGTTGATGCAATACTTTTGAGAACGTGCATTGTCTTGAAGGTAGTCTGGAAGGGAGGCATGGTGAAAGACAATTCTCCAGTTATCCAAGTCGCAGACCAGGACAGAGGCCAATGGCGCCAATATACTCTGCAGGTCAGTGATTCCAAGTTCAAAAAATTCTAAAATCGATGTGAGACTATTTGCGTTTCCAAAGATTACATATGCCAGGATAATGAAAGTTGTTGCAATGTTGTCCACCTGAGAGAATATATAACAATACAAAGCATCCAGTTGTGCAAATGGCATTAGCTTTCCAGTAGGGCGTAATCCACGGATAATTTCCAGTCTTCCAGATGGATTGCCTGAAGGACTGGAAAGAAAGTTAACCACCACAGAGGCATAGATAAATTGACCCGATGATTTTTGTACAATTTCCTGAATGTGGTTGGGAGGGGGCCAATCAGCTCCAAGACTCTCGCCATATGGATGTGTTTGTTTAATTTCCTCGAAACTGGCAGTCAAGAAGTGTAGGATATCCTCATCAGCATGGTAATTGTTGTCCAAGGGAATCTGGGTCAAGATGCCATCCATATTGCGTGGGTTAAATGCCATCAATATCTGGTTCTCGCGTCGACTACTGAATAGAACAATGAAAGGAAGGTCTCTTGCAACTGTGAGCTTGGTGATTGTGCGAATAAGGTTCATCTGTATATTTTGGACAGCACACTCATCCACACCATCAATAATGAGCAGGAGATTTAACGCGGGATTGGATGCTTGAAGAAAACGCAGCGGATGCACGATAAGCATTTCGAGTTGCACTTCAAATGCTTGATCAAATATCAGGGGATTTCTCTCAATAGCTTTAACAATGTACTCCTTGGACTCCGGAAGTAATTGAATAATTTGGTAAGCGAGCGTCGCCACTAGCGGATCGATCGTGTTTCGCGTACTGTCGGCGCGGAAGAAAAAAAAACTCGCAACCAGGATCCCATGTTGAATGCAGCGTTCCGTGATTGATTGACATATTGCCGACTTGCCAGCTCCAGCAGCGCCGTTGAGCCAAGCGATCCAGGTTTCCCGGGGTACGTTCCCCACGATCCAGTCGAAAATCTCTTCAAGCACTGCCTCCCGTGTATGCGGATGGCAACGCGGTGGGTCGACACGCTGCTTGGAATTGTGGAAGGCTGCTGGTGCAACATGCTCCTGGAGTATCTGAAAGCCGTCCTTTCGAGCTAACAGTGACAGAAGTCAGCATTTAGGAAACCTCATTACCAGCCATCCCTACCGTTTGAGCTGTGGACGTTGAAGCTGCTTCCCTGGATCACGGTATTGTTTGCATTTCGGAAGAACTCCACAGTGGGTTCGGAGGACGACGGTGGATGAACAGGTTTTGAAAACGCCGGCATGGAGCTGAGAAAAGCAAGCGGTGGAATGTGGAAGCTTGAGGCGCATTCGCTGCCCACTTCTGCCTATATAGCCTGTGTGCATTCTGCCTGTCAAGTAGCACACCTTTTCATACCAATAATAATGCTATTCAAAGCGGCAAGCTGTGCACTTATTTTTGCCCACTTAAGGCTTAACGCCGACTCGGATAGACGGGGCTTATTGTCTCGGACGAAGAGCCTCGTTGCGAGATGATCAAAATTTAAATGGCTCTGAACTGCGTGTATAGAGACATACAGTGTGCATCTTCTGGCTGCATGAGGTGAGCATGGCTTCGATGTTACCGCCAGCACCACGTTGAAGCTGTGCGTCTTTGCACTGCCTTTCAGAAAACAGATATATCACCAAGCATAACACCACGATGATACATCAGATATGCATGTTAAGGACGCCCATGACGATCCCGCACGAGATGGGCGGTGCATGCTATTCTCATCTATGGGAAGTGATCCTCCTTCATGACACAGACTCATTTTGCGTCGCTCCTTCTCCGTACGATGTCACTTTTCTTCAAGAAGTGCGACACGCCCTGACCGCATGTGCATGAGCACTAGAACCCTTCTCGCGTTCCCCTTCCTCACGCACACTCTCCCGCACGCTCGTCATCGCTCATTGATTCGTCTATTGTGCTCGCCGTCTTATTTAGCACCATATCCCTCCCTCTTTTATGCCATCTACTCCACCAATGTGCCACGCACGTATTCGCTCAGTAGGAATGCGCTGTTCAATCGAATATCAGTGCGGAGCTTATGCTCGACTGCTCTTCCTCCCTAAACCATTCCCATCAGCCGGGTGACACCCGCTCAGCACCGTACCGATCCGCAGAGCACCGGCACGCCCCTTCATACTCGTCTTGCTACGTTTCTGAGTTACGTTAGCACGCAGCACGATATGTATGGTTTGACTGAGGGGCTACCCCGCAGTGCGTACGTGCGATTTTCAACCTTTGAACGTCACACACCTCACGCACAGCTTGAGTGTCACTGATCTGTGCAGGCAAGGATAACACGAGAGGTAAGAACAACGCAAGAGCAGAGTGCGGGGAATTCTGTGCGTGTTTGGCGGCAGAAGGGCTGGGGATGGCGCGTTCCAGCGCGACTTGGAGCGGCTATAAGTGCTGTGAAGAGCGGGGAACCTCAGATGCGCCAGCATTGTGCGACGAATGCCAGTGTGAACCCGCGAGGGAGCAGTATCAGCGGCGGCATGAAAGCTGTGCTAATTGCTATGCGAGACAGGATCGGGGGGGGGGGCGATGCGAGACGGTGAGGGAGGTACGGAAAAGCGTTGCAGCAGCCGGGTATCATGGTGGAGGCGATACGGTGCTGTTGTGGTGGAAGTTTGAACATAGACAAAACCCTACGGGGAGGTGAAGTAGAATCCCTGCTGAAAGGTAGTCCCGAAATAGCCATGACGTCATCATTCGCCAGCCGGCCCGTACGCCCACACGCGCACGAACCGTAGCCTGCACGCAACCAAAGCAGTAAAATAGAGGAGCGTCAACTCCAAAGTGCAGTTGTATCACACCGTTATACCCCTCAGAGAGCTACGCGACCCGTCTACTCGCGCTTAATCAGATATGCAATACGACCTCAGGAAAAAAAAACAGAAAAGAAAGTTATGCGCGCACCTATCGCCCTCCCTGGGCCGTATTCAAAATTAGATGTCGAGAATGCAAGGTGGGAAGGGCGTACAGAACCGCACGCAGAGTACTGTCTTTAGGAACGACAAAAACTGGCCTGGTGACAATGATTAGGATTTCGGATGCACGCGCACTGACAAGTCAGTCTTGAATATCGAGGAAGTATCGCCGCGGGATGTGCAAAGTGGATCGGATAGGCGACTAGACATTTTCCGAACGAATACCGATCAGGTGAAGGCTGTCGTTGATCTGTCCTGTGCGCCGGGCGCACGCGACGCCAGTGGTGATACTATCGAAGCGCGTCGCACCAGAACATTCCCTGCACGCTCAACCTCTTCAGATCGATGCGGAGCGCGGAATACGTGGTGTATTATCCCTGGCATCCACTGGCAGTGAATGAGCGGCAAGTCCTCGTCCACCTGATGTACGGCTGGCTTCTTTGCATCGATCGCTACGTCCAAGCGTGCTCAGTGCGGAGCCCTGCGTAATCACGGAAGGTAGTAGGTCCGTGTGAGCTATGCTGGGCCGGGTGTGCTATGGCGGGCGTGCTGCGTACCGGGTATAATGGGATGAAACGTGACGCACGGAGGCTCGGGGAGTGACGAGCGCTGCAGGTCTATATGGCGAATATACAGGGTGGGAACTGTGCAGCGAGGCGAGAAAACGTTAGCATGATGTGGTGTTGTGCGGGAGCACACGACGCGATGTACGTGCCGGGAGCACGCGGCGCAGAACGCAGTGGGATTTCGAAAGAACGGTGTTTGAGTTACATAACGAGTAGCAGCTGAGTGGCCGAGTGCGAGCGCGGGTGCAGTCTGGAAGGCGAGTTCTCGTCAGACGAGTAGATTGACGTCGAGTACAATGAGGGTGTGCGCCGCTGCGCCGGGGACACGTCCGCCCGACGTGTGAGGGGAAGCTACGGCGCGTTCATCTAATGAGCCGGGGACGCGGTGAAGGTGCGTTCGCGAGTACGGGTGGACGGCGGAGACGGTCTGAGGAAGGGAGTTCGCAAACGCCGGAATTTTGCAGAGGAAGGGATTTCGCAAGAGACAGTATTTCGCAGGGCTATTGGGTGCGGCGGGGAGGAAGCGGTCCGAGACGCGAAGGGAGGGAGGAGGCGCAGAGAAAGGGGCTTCGGAGAGCGGTGGGAATTGCCAGTGCGGCGTGCAGTGGTGGAGAGGTCCAGATTGGGTCTAGTCTTTCGATCAACTTTCGGTTTCGGTACTCAATAGTTGGATTTCAATTCACGGGTCAAGTTGGATCTTGGGCACTTGGTCCCAGGCGTTGTTCTGATTCCTGAAGGTGGTCTTCGGAGATGAGTATAAGCGCGGCTCAAGGAAACATTTGTGGAAAGTCAAGGTGAAGGTGAACGAGAGGCCCTGCTCGCCCTGCTGAAGCCACGAGACGTCCAGCAACTGTCCGTTGTCCACTGGCAGTCCAAGTTATTTTTCACGCGCTTTCGAACAACAACACCGTTCAATTTACTAAGCCCGACTCGTTCTCCAACCTCTCCGAATTTTGGGACGCATTGACACTGATAAATTTACAAATGACGATCCAACCAGAGAGATATACACATTAGGCGGGTACACCGCCATTTGACCAAAACATGCTTGCTTCGTGAAGTTCACACGAGACTGATGTATCCTTGACATATGTTTTCAATGTGAGCGCAAGGTCGTCGACAGATGAAGAATAGATTTGGACATTGTGATAACAGTTGACGTTTCTAATAGATATTGTTTGATTGGCATGACATAGATACATGCAGCTGAGCCAGACGTAGTCAATAATATCGATGCAATATTGACCAATGAATTGTCAACACAAGGGATCTAGCTGAGCCACACATAGCTAATTATATTGCAATCATATTGTGGGATGGAGCACCAGCACATGTAATTCGAAGTATATTACATTGATATCTTGAGCTGAGCCAAGCGTAAGCAATAATATTGAAATCATGTCACACAGTATATTGTTGATACCTGCAAATTGATGTGTATGTCATTATATTTTCCAGCTGAAGAGGACGTAGCTAGCTGTATTGAGATCATATTGTGCAGTGGAGCACTGACACATGTAATTCGACACCCATTACATTGACATCTCGAGCTGAGCCAAGGGTAAGCAATGTCATTGATTTCATATTGCACAGCACATTATTTACAACTGTAATTTGATGCGTACGGCATTGATTTTTCCAGCTGAGCCTGACGTAGCTGGTTTCATGAAGATCATGTCGTACAGTGGGGTGTCCATGTATGTAATTCGGAAGTTATTGCATTGAATTTTTTAGCTGGGTCAAGCGTAGGAATTAACGTCGAGACTTTATCGCCTAGTAAATGTTAACAACACGCAATATGAGATGCATTACACCAATAAATCCAGACAAGCCATATGTCGCCAATATCATTGAGACGGTGCTCCAGGGTAGTGTGAGCACAGAGGTCCTGATACGTATCATATTAATGATTTCAAACGTTGAGTCAAATATGGCCCACGACATCAAGATCACATCATATGCCTTCTTGCTACTCACTATCAAAGTAGATATTCAGTACGTGCAAATTGGTATACTACCCACTGATTTAGGCAAGTTACACACTTGTAGGTAGCAACACTCCCCCTGTCTAATTCACCACATTGCTTGTACTCATTTTCTGTCATTCTGATCATTGAGTCCACCGGCTCAGCAAGTTGTAGGTTATTTGGTGTAATTCACATAATCCTAGCGATGTCTGGGAACTATCTAAGCAGATTGAGTTCAAGAATAAACCTATATGTCATTCAGGAATCACAGTAGATTGACCATTCATGCGTACTAGTGTCATTACCTTGTTATTTGTGTCATATGAAAAAGCATCTAATACAGTCTCTTAACCAGAGATTTTCTGTTCGATCTCTGCACTTTCATTTGTAATATCTATATCATCAACCATAAATGATACCCACATGGCTGATCTACTGCAAATAACATCAGAATCACAAATATACACAATGAGTTCTCTATAAGAATTGACTGGCAAAACACATTCATTCACAAATAATCTATGCCCTGAGCATGTCCAGAGGGTGTAAGCTATCAAGATGTTACAGCAGCTGGTATCCCAGCAACAACATCATCAACTCTCTGCTGCCACTCATCTGCTACAATATCTCCTATCTCATAATCTTCACCCACACCATAGGTCTCTCTATCAGTCTTGAGGATATCCCTGAATGCTCTGTATGTATTTGGGATATCAACACATGTAATTGTACAAGGGAAGATAAGAAATAAGACATACCGTACTACCTTTTTATTAGTTCCTGCTTTCTTGCGTATGAAAGTAAGGCGCTGATCAATGAGATTCCAATACTTTTCGCCCCCTTCACATTCTTGATAAATATTGCGCTAACACACATAAGACAGCAATCAAAGGGAATAATAGAATGCTTACCATAAGTGCAACCCTTGAGCAAAGCTGGACAGTTGGGCGACAAGGCGTTCCATGGACAATGAGTTGGGCGAGGGCAAACACATTGGTATTTTCCTTGATGCTGTCTCGTATCTAAATAAAAGCATGATCATTCATGTTTATATCCGTTGGTATATGTATACGTACGAGTTTCTTAATCTTTGATCTGGCTTGAGTGAGTGAGTAGCTAACAAAGGTCGTGATCTTTTCCCAGTTTGAGTAGTCGTGTTCAATCCCCGGCGGCAAGTCGAATCGGTAACGTTTGAGGATATCCTAGATAAAAGTTGAGTAGACAATCAATTGATGGGGGTAAAGGCACATACGAGTATGTGGTTGCGAGGGATATCGCCCTTGTATGCGCTTATGTTTGTAGACAGTAAGACAGCAATGGCATAATTGTTAATGTTCGTCTTGATAGAACACATCAGTATTAAGGATGCTTGGCACAAAATTGGATTACGTACCTTCAACTCGTCTGATACTTGGTAAGGCGGCGTGGCAGATCGAAAGGCATCGATTTTGTTCTCTACAGATAGGACGCATACGAATAACTTGGCTTGACGACCCAAAGCCGAATCCTTAGGAATATTGAGATCATATAAGGCCAAGTACATTGAAGAACTCACATGTAAGAATGCTTCCACCTCGTCGCGCTGCTCTGAACGAAGTTTCTTACGGGATGCATAACGTAGGGTTGCAGCAGTGATGACGTCGGACGAAGACCCTTGAGGACGAGCAGTTTCCGTGGTAGAATCGCCTTCGTCAGGTTCTGTAGCGTCGCCACCGTCTTGGTCGGTGTCCTGTCCAGAGGTCCTTTTACCCAATATTGGTTCAGGCGGCGGGCTCGACCTGTCCATCGCGTCCATTAAAGCCTGCTCGGCGACGGAAAGAAAAAATGCAGCTCCGTCCCTCCGAAGGGGGCGGTGGGACCCATGAGCAGTAGGCGGGACAGTAAGGGGGGGAGGAGATCCTGTATTCGATGGGGTCGAAGACATTGCGCGGATGGTCAAACACTGAGCAAAGACTGACCTTTTATACAGAATTGGAAGTGACGTAAAGTTGGAAATGACTCTGAGCCATCAACTGACTCAGACATGTCATATCCAGCATCAGCAATCAGTATATATATATATGTTTGCAAAAAAAAATCACGAACCTATAACAGCGCCTCACAACCGCCTTTATTCGGTGAATGTTCCTCTTAATACAGTCAAATTTGCCGCTTGCGCCCAATAGGTACATCCATTTCTCGCCGTATTGTTGGGGCTATCCACCATCTGCGTAAGCTGTAACTGAGCCCCGAATACGTTTCATTTCACCCGTGCACGGTCTGCCTTCCCTGAAGCTTCTAAAACGTTAGAAATGAGCCGTATGGGTATAATCTCACAGTTTCCGGCGGATTCCTCATAGGCTATAGGCAGTGCTCCTGGAGACATGCATCAAGTAAATGACATTAGAGATATAGGCGCTTATAGCACGACAAAAGCGACAATTGAATACTACAGAAAAAGATCATATCAACCCAGTCTGACGCGTTTGGTAGAACGATCACCAGAGGCAACTTTACTCAGTTGCGGAATGAATAGTGATGTTTCGAAACGTTGACGCTCTTTTTGAGTAGTGAAGTAGCGTTCATCCAATGCTGTAACACCATCGCGATAGAAATCTAGAGAGATATTGAGAATTAGAGATAATACATCTACAGTCTACAATATAGAACATACCATGAGGGGAGTCTGACCACTTGTATTTGTTCTCAGAGACCCACTGGATGATGAAGCTATCTTGGTTTGTTAGTGCAAGCGAATCAGAAGGAACCAAATGTCGTTTTGACCACATAGAAGCGAAGCGAGGTTCAATGGCTACAATATTGTCGATCTGCTTCGTAAGCATCTCCACTGTGCAATTGGCCTGCAGGTCAAGTTCAGACGCATTTGCACCTTCTTTGTACCTGATGAGGGTTTGGGCGATCTGAATAAAAAACCGAGTGGGCAAGTCATCAATAACGTGGCCTCCTGGGCCGGTAATCACAGCGCAATCGCGGATCCAACTGAAAATGTGCAAGGCAACTCCACGAGCATAACAAATAGCGATACGTTCTTGAAGAGGAATACCATTGATTTCGTTGTCGATCAGAATTTGCTGGTTCCTGTCCGCTTCGGTGTATTCTTCTTGAGTTGGCGCACGATAGGTTCTGAATTCAAGAACGTTCCCCATGATGACGAGCACACAAGCTGAAAGGAGATTCATCAAACCGTCAATATCGTTGACATCTGGCAAATGAGAAGCGGCTGGATCTGCATTACGGGTATGAGAAAAGGACCAATAAAAGAGGGGAAGCAAACATGCCAGATTCAGGAACCATGTCTTCTATTAGCCCCATGTGATAGAAGAGGATAATGCGCCGTAACAAAACGCGAGTGGGATGCGAGGTGTTGGTCAGGAACTTGTGCAAAACAAACGAATGAATAAGGCCTTGGAGCGCTTCTTGCATATTGTGAGAAGAGTAGAAGTGCTCCCCGAGGCATATAGAATGAGCATAACCGAAGACAAAGTGGGGTTGACAAGGTTTCATGAAACTGTAGCGGAGCATTCAGCCAGAGATTACAAATACAGGGTGTGGTAATATAATCTTACAGTCTATCGCCAGGCCGTAGGGCCACCAGTTCAAAGTCATATTCCGATGACTGCAAAACTTCGTCAAGGCGGAAGTGATCTTTTAAAAAAAAGTTTATAGATGACATGGGGTTTTCAGGACGCTCGCGAAGGAGACCCCACGCCTTTCCTCCGTCGGCCACCGTAACAGCGGTCGATAGACCTTCACAGTCGATGTGCAGAAAAGTCATAGAATTTTGATGGCCAACAAGAGCCCATCGCATGTGTCCGACTGGATAAACAGATGATCGGCTGATGTGATGATGGCTACGAGTAAATTTCCATGCATGAAGGTCGCTTGCGTATTCAGTGAGTTCTGTGTTACCATCATCCAAAGGAAGGTCGAGGGCATTCAAGATTTTTCCGTGTGGATGGCGATTATCCCAGATATCTCGTACACAACCGCCTACGACCGTTGGGCCGCAGCTGTCGTTGGTTGGCTTGATGGAATAATCTGAAAAATGAACATAGAGTAAACAGAACATCTAAAGACTGGGCATTACCATTGATAGAAATTTTCCGCGACTGTGCGCCAGCAACCTTTCTCAGCCCATCTTCATTGAAAGATAGTTTTTGTTGGAGAGGCCATCCACTGACGACGATATTCTTCTTCCTTAGCTCCTGTTGCATTTGGGCAGGCGTGAGTACCTTCCACGTTTCGTATGTGAACGACTTGACGACGGAGTCATTGGGCCGAGCGATATGAATGGGTCTACCATTGTCATACAACGCATCGACACGCTCAAAGAACTGGCGAAATCGTTCATGATAGATCTCAAACTTGATAGCGTTTCAATAACACGAAATGATATTGAATTTTGAAGCTTACGTGGAAACTGGGAGTGAATGACATTGGTTCGCCAGCCGCATCAAACACAATGTAAGGTTGATTCCCTTTAATTGGAGAATTTGTTGTGAGAACGAGCGGTTTTTCTTCCTTTTCTAGCTGCAAGATGTTTTCAGAACATGCACATGAAATAATGAATATCCATACAAATTCCTCGGCCAATATCGGCTCAAACAGAGAGGTCATTTCGTCCACATCGATAGGGTTTTCTTTTGACCCCAGATGTGAAGGTATAGGAGATGTGGAGCGACGACGCTTCGTCGAGGGCCTGGGCTTTCTGGCTTTCGAAGTTTGTATAGTCGGGTCTTCATCTAGATCGTCACTCGAGAAACGCCTGATTGCATCGCGATCGTCTAGAGCAGGCACATCCGGTTGGTCGTTGTCTATGCCTCCAACAGAGCGTTCCGCTAGAGCCTCGCGATCAGAAAGCGATTGGTTGAGAGGTGTTGATGGTAGCGACCTGGGCGGCGAGCTTAGCGGCGAAGAAAAGTTGCTTTGAATAAATGTGGCGGATTCTACAGCCTCACCGGAAGTATCATGCTCGATATTGGGTGATATAAGTGTGTTGACCGTTAGGTGGGCAGGCTCATGACTGGGATGAGCGTCAAGAATATTCAAAGATGCCGGAGGGAGCAGAGCAGGTTGAGGCTTTACTGTGCGATCTGTCGGTGCTTCGAAACCAGTAGGAGATGGGTCCGGTGGTGTTTTATGTAAAGGTAAATGCGGCGAAATTGGCAGTAAAGGACTACTCCTTTGCATAGTAGCAAAGTTTGCTGAATAAACAACCACCTGACCACTTGCGCTATCTTCATTCCTTCGCGGCAGAGGTTGCTCGACCGAAAGACGCCGGAGCACATTATCCAGACAAGCATTGTGATTACTCGAAGATGCTGGAGGCAGACTTTGACACCGAGCACTGTCGACGCAGGAAGAAAGATGTCATTATGGGTAAAAGTTTTTCAGCCTACAGAGACAACTACCTTGACTCAATGGTTAAAGGTTGCGAATTTTTCTCCAGCGTAAGAGATATAGTAGGGTCATAATGCATTGCTGTGAGTATCGTATATTGTATAATTGGGTCAGTGATCTATGTTTGAAATGGAGCTAGAAACATACACATTTTTGGAGAAAACCATTGCATATCGGTATCACAATTCATTGCCATATCGATATCGGACCAAGGGAGGAATTTAGCTAAATCTTGGAGGACGCTGTATATTGAGACACGCCCTTCTGCAAGACAAAATACGGCGTCCCATATGGCAGATTCGACAGCTAAGATACGAGAAGGTTTGTGGGGACCCAGCCTAGCCGCCAAATCGATGACAGTTCTGCGATGAAAGGATTTTGTCGACAATCGTCGTGTTACAAAAAGATATAAGGGTGAAATCATGACGGCAAGTTGAAATGGCGAGCGTGAGGCCACATTGGCAGCCGAGAAAAAGGTCCCTTCTGATTGACATTTTTCTGTGAATGCATTGAATTCGGCTTCGAAGCGGTCATAGGATTCTTTATCTTTGAAACCACTACTTGAATCAGCATCTGTTAGCCCGAGGATATAGAGAAAACACACCCTGGTGGCGCAGATGGCATATTTGCAGGAAGATCTGGTAAGACTCCTTCTGCAAAGGGAAAATTCTTCAAAGCGGCTACATGAATAGCAGTTAAAAGGAAGTTCTCTTCGATGGCGAGGTATTTTGTAGCAACACCGTTTCGAGCAGCCATGTGCATTAATGTGAATACGGGATTGGGGAATGAACGAAACTCCGAACAGCCGTCTGTTGTGCTTTGTACTAACTTCCGAAATGTTCTTGCTAGCTTTGGCCAGTCTTGCAAACGGGAAAACTCCTGGAAGATGATCAGATGCGAGGTTCGCCCAGAATCGTACACTTACGTCAAGGCCATCCTTTGTACTCGCTGGGCCTGGTAGAAACATGCACACCCTGGGGGAAGAATTAGGGATTCGCGTTGCACATTGCGCCCTGAGAGAAATGATTTCGAAGAACCTGTACGCGCAAAGCACCGAGCACAGCTTCTGGAAGTCATAAGCACTTAACATCGGTTCATGCGAAGCCACAATGAGATAGCTCGGCTCAGAGGCGACAGGTGGAACGACGTTAACACCCAAAAGCGCCCGGATATCCTTCATGTATGGATTGCTGGGGAAATGGAGTAACGCGTCCTCGAAGGCATGGAAGGAAAACAGAAATGACTATTTGTTTTGTAAACATATTAACAGGGCCAGTGCAGATAGTAAGAGTAGAAGACTTGCCTTGAATGCAGGCAAACTTTCGCAATGGGCCAACAGTGATTCTGGCTTCAACGCCAGGGCCTCTGTATACCACGGAAATTCAGAAAGAATAGTCGAGTAGAGGCGGCGGTGACACGTCGCTACATTGACATTCGGTATGGAGTGAAGCAGGTAATTTTTTAAACAAAGCACATACCGACGCCTGGATCGTACGAAAGATAACGCGGCTCAAACCCTCTTGACATATTAAATAAAGTCGATATAGATTGAAACAAAGCCTGTATTCCGAGTCCAGAACCCGTCGATCATATGTGAAGGACACGTGACTACGTTACGACACGCTCCCGATTAATTGTGCGCGACGCGACAATGATTCTTCGTACTCAGTGTGAGTTGACGGGGTGGCTCCACTCTTTCTTCACATCTTACGATATGTCTTACAATAAAATACAACGTATATAAATGTCGTTGCTACACAAAATTCATCCTGTACACTGCCATTACATACATAAAATTGTCCCATGTCCAAAAAATTGACCAACGTTCAAAAGAGAGAAAGATTAGAACGAAGGAGAGGAGGAAGGACCAGCTTCCTCTGCCCTTCGTCTAGCCTCGGCCTCTGTCGCTCTCCTGGACTCCTCCATTTTCCTTCTAGCGTCAGCCAAGATGTTGGGCCTAGACCCGGAGTCGGACACGATGCTATGCATGGAGAGTGAGTCTGACCCTGTGGAATTCGAGCGGTTCCTATTAAAGAATGTGTTGCCCTCCCTTTTCATGGTCTCCTCCAGGGCAAGCAGATCCTCTCTCAACTGTGCTCCAAACTTCTTGTTCATTGAATCCACGATCTTCGAAGCAGTCCATGGGGGTAGAGTGCAGGGGCTAAAAGTGGTATGAATGCCCTGGGTGAGAATCGGTAAACCCTTCGAAATATTCATAATCTGATTCAAGTATTCGTCGCAAATCGGGCAGCATCGCTTCGAGACGCCTATTATTCGGCCAAAGTTCTATTGTCATAATTGAAAAGTGAGAAATCACAACAAACAATGAAGAACGAGGATACCGACCTGAATATTTTCCAATACGTCGGGCTCAATGAGTTTGACATATTCGTCGCGGTAGGACACATCCCCGGCTTGGTTGTCAATGAGGCTGGCCAATGTTGCCTCACAGTGAATAGTGCCTAGGGAAGTAAGGTCGTTCAACGAACAAAAGAACCTATTACTCTCTGGGAGAGGGTACACCTCATCGACGACTAGCTTGATCAAAAAATTGCCTTTATCAAGGCGTGCCTTTGCTTTGTTGATCGCCGAAAGCTTGTTACTTTTCAAAAGCTCCATTTCAGCTAAAGCAGGCGTAATCTTCTCTCGAAATTTAGCATCAGTTTCCGGATCTGTGGCATTGAAGAGGTCCTGCAGGCAGACTTCCACGGATTCAGCCTTCGCTGGCAGGGGAGTCTCTAGATAAATTGTCCACTTATGCTGTACGCGGCTGGCCAATTTCGAAAGGTTCTCCAGACGTAGTGACAATCTCATTGCGTCCTCGAGGAACTTGAGAATTCCAGAGTTGTCAGGTGGGGACTCGGATTTCGGATCTGAACAGTAGGTACTGCTCTGAATGAGCTTCCTCCAAGGGTATAGTTGCATCTTCGGGAGCGGAGCCAGCAGGAGAGTTGTCTGGATCGATTTGTATGAAAATCTCTGGGAGCGCACAAAGGTCAAAATGATGTCGACTGCGTCTGGATGGGCAACCATTAAACGGAGCCACAGCACGCAATGTGGGGCTGCCTTTACATCGTCCATGTCATGATCATGCTTATCTTCATCGCCCTCGTTGTTTTCAGGCTTGTCGTTGCCCTTGTTGCTTTTCGCCTGTTTATCACCCTCGTTGTCTGCAGGTTTCGGGCCCGGCGCTCCTTCGTTGGTGGCATGAGGATAGAGCATATGGCCAATATTTTCGATATGCTGGCGAAAGGCACGTCCTCGGGACAACTTCAGAAGTGCGTACCCCGAAAGTTGGGCTTCCAACAGATGCTCTAGGAATTTGCTGGTAAGCGCCTTGTCCAAGATTTTCTCATCTAGCAAAGCGAGCTCTGCCATGGCGCTCAGATAGCGACCCAGGAGCTCTTTCAGCAGGTTGTGAAACTCAAGGTAAGTTTCGTCAGTGTAGATGATGATGTTGCTGAATTCCTCGAGTGTCGTGGGATGAGGGATATTGATTGCATTCAAGTTTGTAACAGAAGTCTTCAATAACGCGACCTCTGGAACTTTCGTCAAGTTAACAAACTCTGTCAATAGACAATAGTCGTTTTTTCCCTCCCTAGCGTGTTCTTCTGTGTTCGTGGTTGACTGATCTATCCACGCTGCTTGAGATGGTGGTTTAATATCGTCCGCATTCACAGAGTTGATAGAGGCAATGAAAGCCTTGGAGAGGTCGTTCCGGAGACGACCATTGATCTTCTGACACGACATCGCCAAGATGTAGCGATATAGGGCCGAGGAAAGATTGCTCTGCATTCCCGGGTCTGACCGGCTATTGCTCACTTCGGTTAACACCGTGTTGACGATCCAGAGGTGAGACTCAAGTGTCGGCTTGCGCCTACGGGATGGCATGTGAGCACGTTATATACATTCATTACATCGCACTCACCATAGCCTCTCGAGAGCTTGCAAATACTCCAGTACAGAGCGACCGTTCAAGTCCGAAGGGGCCTGTGGAGTAACAGTCGTCGGTCCTGAATGGGTAGAGCATGTGTCTGCGTCGTCTCTGCGAGAGTTAAAGGCTGCAACGAGAATCCAGTCTCGGAAATGACCCCAATACCGTTGCAGCATAGGCTTTGGCTCTGCGTCTGCGTCGGGCTTGTCTGTGGGTTCCCCATTCTCGTTACTCATGGTGGCCATAAGTTTTAAGTCGAGGCTACGGTTGGATGCGACGGCGACAACTTCATGTCGCGAAACCATCAATTGCGCGAACGCGTCAAGAAGTTTCAATTCCTGACGAACTGCTGGAGTCTGCCAGGTTTTATTGGCAAGATTATGGCGAGGAGTCAAGGGGTCCTTTCTAGGAATATGAGCTAGCAATTTTGAAATCGTATTAAACGCCTGCAAGTTCTCCGGAATTTCGTTGGGCATGGTGACGGGGGCGTTGTTGGGAATGAAAAAATGAGAGAGCCTGGCAGTTGAGGCGAGAAAGTGCAAGAATAAAAACCGCACATAATTACTTATGGCGAAGAGAGTAGAGAGAAGCATAGCGATAACGTTAGAGAGATTCGTTGGAGATTCGGCAAATTCGCGACGAGGCGACGAGCGCAGGGTCAAGGCAGCGGTGTTCACTGGGAACTCGGACCGCGCTTAGGTAATAATATTTAATTGAAAATTGCGATTAAATCAAGATTTGATCACACAATCTCAGACTTCCTTTCCATCGAACGAATACCGTTTCACTGACAGCTCTTATGATTGATCGGAGAACGTGAAGTGTTTCTCGGCTTTGAACTCTCATCTCATGTCAGATCTTGTGAAAGCTTGTCAAAATATATTATATTGCCGTCATCAAATGGTCCAGAACTTAAGGTCCGCAAGTTCGCCTTCCAAGCTGAAATTTTCAATAACAAAAAGAGATGCAAATTCACCAACCCTATACAACCATAAGTACTTCCAATTTGAGAGCTTTCACATCTGCAACCAGTCATCGTACACTAGCGGAGATGCCAGCCGTTTGATAGACTGATATCGAGCCCAACAACGCCGCCTGCCGGTGCGACTTCCCGAAACTTTCGCTGCAGAGCCGATGCTTAATATATATTCTATACGTACAACACCGGGTATAAAAAAGTGGGGTGCTTGTCCCAACCGCACACGCCTACGGTCAGGTACTTTGCAAATTGTCATCATTTGCCTCCGTCCCCGTATTCGGCCTCATTCTCTTCGTCGGTATTACTGAACCTGACGTGTGTGTTTCTCGATTCTTCTGTACTGCGCGTGCTTCCACCCGAGCCTTCTGTACAGCTCGAAGGTTCTTCGCCATTTCAAAATGCTTTGCCTTTCGGATCTCAGGCGGATAAAGGGGGATAGGAACAGTGAGAGAGCGATCCAATGCCGCTCGAAGGCGGTGTGCGTTATGAAATGCGTGGGTGTTAATAACGAAGCGTTCAATCGGATTGTGTTGGACACAGGATTTCATTAAATCCGATGCTACTCGCTCTTGTATCACCGGTTCTTTGCCAGACGATGTACATCTTGCAAATGGGCAGTCGTGTTGCACGTTATAAATGAATTCGATGTCCTTCCATATTATTCAAGACCCTAATCAGATTAGGAACAAAGGATATTTACTCACAGTAGACGGGATTACAACGGAGATGGCTTCTCCGTGACGCCTAGCCAGCATTGGCATTCCGAAAATTTCGTGCCGACTGCTGAGAATGTGAAAAAGATCAAGTACAACGACGGCATATTTGCCTCCAGATTCGGCCAAAATTTCCAGAACGCGGCCAGTAACAGATTGTCCGGCCTGAAACAGAATTATAGCTAAATGATGCCGAAATAACAATTATATAAAGCTCACGTTGAACGGCGAAGTGGCAAAAAGCCAAGACCCTGCTACGCACTTTTCCATAGACTTTGTAACGACAAACCGGCAGGTTGTCCATCTTGAATCGTTACCCTCTAGAGAGTTCACAGCCTTAGCCCCCAGTGTCTCGATCCAGGGAATGAAAGCTCGGCTCTCAATCTTTCCGCTTTGGTCTCGCTTGAGTGGTCCTAATTTGAATGAACCTGATTTTCATCAGTAAATCAAGTCACGTAGTCAGAATGAAATCCTACCGTTGACAAGTTTTTCATTGCTGGTCCAACCAGTAAAGGCCTGAAGCATCGGATTATCATAAATAAAATTGCGTACAGAGGGTCCAGGTCTCTTCCATTCTCCGTCACCTACTGGCCACCAACCACCGGAGAGACGGTACTTCAACATTTCCTGGCTAGCCAACTGGAATGCTATGTCTCGACTTGGGGAAAGGTGATTCGAGTAGACAGAGCAAAATCTGAAGATAGCGTTGAAAGATTCGAAGGTCTCTGTTATGACTCCAACCAGAGGCCCAAAGCGAAGAATATCCGATCGCAAGTGTACAAGAAGGTGCAGTTTCAATTTTGATGTCATTTTAGATGGATCAATCAAGGCAAATAAATCAAGTACATTTGCAGCAGCAATTTCAACATCTGACTACCAAAAATCATTCAAAAATTACCAGATAAACAATTTCCAAACTTACAAGATATTCTTCCATGTTCTTTATTTCTGGCATCCATAAAAGTGCGCAAAGCTCTCCCACTGCCTTGGTGAGAAGGAACTTCGTAGGGTCAACGAGATCATAAACATGAAATACGTTGACTTGAGCAATGGTTTTGAATTGCCGTCCAATTAGGGAGTTGGAGTACTGCATGATGTAGTTGGCTCGAATTGCGTGAACGGAAAGACCACACTTATCAGTTGATTGCAAGCGGATTGAATACGTCTGTTTTTGACTAGCGGTCCACGGAGTATGCGATCCATGCCACAAGTACTTAACGACACCCAGAAGGATGGTATGCAGTAATTCAACTGGAGTATCAATAGCTGCATTGAACCCTATTGGATAGTAAAATCAAATAATGCAAGAGCTTGATAGGATATTGCTCACCATCTAATTTTAAGAAGGGGTTATATATCTCATTTTTATGCTCATCTACCCAGGTGAGCAGTTCGCTCTGAATATCATCCACTGTTCTTCCAGGTTGTTCCTTGCGCAGTGATCGCGCGCGTTCTATCAGACAATCAATCCAATATTGCGTGTACCCATCTTTAATGCCAGTTTTTGTCTGAAGATTCTGCACGTTTTGAGCAATTCCCGAGCAGGCCAACCGGACTTGTTGTTCCACACTCGAAAGGGTCTCACCGGCAGAACGAGAAGCACCAGGCTAGATGCTCCAATATAGTGAACGCGACGAAGAAGATAATATTTCTGCTTACCTCAAACAGACTATGAAAACCTTGATCCGATTGTTTAAATTCCTGAGTCCCACCGGCGTGGCATTTCCGGCAAAAATGGTTTCCCTGACCGCCTATGTGACCGCAGACGTCGCTTTGAGCAGGGTTGTCTCCTGGACCGCAATTAACGTCGATCTTGAACCGTATCTGTGCCCCCGATGTTCCGTGGCGGACCTTTACAGGTTCCTTTTGCGTTGACCTATCAAGAATTGAGTACCAATGAGAGCACCGCTAAAAAAACTAAAATACTCGATAATTTTTTTAATTCCATGAAATTGCTCTGCAATACTAGCTACTGGTGATGTTGAAATGAAGTGCGTGTGGAATTCCTGCTGAAGAAATCGACGAGGTAGATTTCGGTGAGTGAAATAGATGTTCCAATGTTTGTTCCAACTCTTAGATCGGTTTCCGGACACATCATCACCAAATACATCTATCCAGCTCGTGTATAGGGCGTCGCCTTCTGCTAATATCCGATCCGGATTTGGCATACGCGCTGGATACCCGGATTTTATGGTTTCATCTGTGTTACAATAGTGAGATATTAATTTCAGAAGAGATATCAAACATACCACTCCATACAGGAATTAAACTCATATCCTTCAATTGTAAATAATTATTCCACAGATCAGATCCCCGTATTAAAGTCGTTTCCTCATTTACCACAGTTGCAATACACTGCAATATAGTCAACATCTTGAATGCAATATAATAACCAGTTTGAAACATCGTACTCCATGATTGAATTTGACGACATATGCATCTGCATATACATGTTGGTCTTCATCCTCAAGCCATCGTACCGGTATAACAAAAGTCCCGTTCTTCAGGCGCGAAATTTCGTCAATATAAAAGTGACAACTGCCATTATCATACATCGGGCTTAGTGTATGAGGATCAATGTCTTTTCTCCACTTCTGCGCATGGTATACTTCGGATATAACACCATCTCGGGGAATGACCGGATAACGACGGATATGATCACAGACAGTGGGATTAGCCCAATCCTGAGTCGAATAAAATATTCAAAAGTGCACAACAAGATGTTGAGAAAGTTACGCACCATAGCAACGAGAGTGCGTGGATCATTTATGGAATAAATATTGCCCTTAGGAGACTTGTACTGTGTGGTTGGTATACCGCCAGACTTCCGAAGAGAGGCTTGCACCCGACGAAAATGATATAAAGAGGGGACGTTCTGGGCGCCGCTTTCACTGAGTATCCAAAGAAAAACCTTCATCAGGGAATCAGAAATCCGCATCCTCGGAAGATTATCCAGCGTGTCGAGGAGGAACATCTGGTGTAGAGTATAAAATATTTAATTTCGCCATTCGAGTAAGGACAACAACGATCACTCGCCATCTTGGACTCGTAGGGTGACCAAGCGCCGGCAGCTATGGTTTCCTGTGAGTCTTCTGAGAGTGCTTCCACAACGTCAGGTGCATTCAGATCTGTCCAAAATATGGATAACGCAAAAAACACTATACTATAAAAGTTGCTTACGTGAATTCTGTAGCAGTTCGGTCATGATTTCGTCTTGCTCTAGCCTATCTAGAACTAGTTCCGCATCATTTGGGTCTTCTTCAGCGACGAAGTCTGCTCCATGCCACAGATCAAATTTCCAAGCGCATATTTGCTCCACATCTCTTTCTCTTCTTCACTTTGTTGAGGACCGCGCGCCCTTGAGGTGACTTCAGGGCAGATTACTGAAGACGATATAATAAAATCCATGTGCTGTTCCAATTCCCTTTCTTCCTGAATAGATTGTCTCGTGGATTCAGCGGAAGATTCTTCGTTTCTCCGCGCCTCGAGAGAGTTGGCGTGGTTTTCCGACTTCAAGTGATTATTTATACTTCCCTTATTGATCCAACCGCTCTCGCTACCAAGTTGTTTACGTGCTGAGAGACATATAGTGCACCGGGCCTTCAGGCCGTCGGTGGAAATCTCTATAACTGTAAAACAACATTCTTATAGAATTCAAGTCATAATCCAGCTCGAGACACTTACAATCAGGTCGTGGGTGTTGTAACTTGCGCCCTTTAGCCATTTTAGAGAGCCCGATAGTATTAGGAAGAAACGGGGTTTCGATAATGGTGTGCAGATACTGCAAACGATGGCCAGCGCTGGTCTGTACCGAAGTCAATGCAAGCAAGAAAAGACTGTGACAGTTGCTCATGTCAATCATTATGTAATGATGGCTCGCTCGTTCTGTCGAGTGGCAGAAACGTCAAAAGGATATCGTTTGTAGCGTCTATCGACAACGCTGATCTCAAATCGCCGGCGCGATAAAAAGACTTCGTATAGGTCACGAATAATTAATGTAGGGACACCTCTCTGTATTAGTCGAGCTGCTTGAAGAAGTTGAACTTAAAGCACTTCGAGCCAAGTGCGCGCTAAAAATATCCATAACACGGGCCGACCATACCGTGACATAAGTTCATCCGCCCAAAACCACTCTGAATGCCTGTCCAAGTCAATGACCATGATCTTCATGTGCGATGAAAGACCATCACTCAAGATGAACCAATGGATCCTTTGAAATTTTTGTACGAACATCAGTTTGCTTATTTGCAGGGCCCAATTGACTAAATGTTCAAGGTGAGTCCAAAATTGTGAACAGAAGGCTCTGTTATTCACCTAATTCCACTTATTGAGGAGCCCATTGGGTGCTGAAAATTGAATGGGGTATATATCTGCTATGCCGCCGAGTGCGCACCGGACCCGGCTCCCTCCACTCTCTTCATGCCGTTAATGCTCGTTCACAATATTGAACAGAAGTTCTTACATATGAGCATAGACTTCAATAAGAAGCTTGCCGCGATCCGGGAGAAGACCGCAACGTCGTCGCGTTGAATCAAACGGGAACGATATGCTGGTCCTCGAATTTTCATCGTCGCATGCCCATAGGGAGCGCTTACCCAAGCAAGCAAACTTGTCCGTAATTCCCTGTGCCCTTCCGTTGACCTCCCGCTACTCTGCCTCTCCACATGCCGTCGTACCTCGTTCCCCATTTCACACCGCGGACCGAGCTCCGAACCTCGAGAGGTTAGAGCTGCTGGAGTAACATACGAATGGCATGTTGAGTCTGATGCTAGATTACTCCTTGAATTTGTGGCTGATCTGCGGGATAATTCCCGATTATGTTGGAAGACTGAAACCTGGGGCTAATCCGTTTTAGTGAGTAAAGCCCGTCTTTGAATGACCGAGAAGATTACTCACAATCTTCAAGAGATCTTGTGCCTGGTATAACGACCTCTATTCATCCTCGGGTAAACTTCAAGCACCCGTCTCCTCACAATATACGCAGCTACAAGCTGTGTTTATCTCAGCTCTTGGCCGAAGAAACGTAGAGAGCTAGGAAGATCCTGAATTCAGGAGGATCTCCATTGTGCAGGTGAAAGTAGATTGACTCTTGTGGTACAACTTTCGTCTATCTCTGAAGAAAAATTTCATTCGCGTGCGGGTGTTGACTTCAGCAGAACAAATTCTCCCAAAATTCCCATTTTAAAAAGAGAGGTTTCTAGTAACGGTTGCTTGAGCGAAGTGAGAGCAACACCTTCAGCAAATCCAGAGGAGTCGTTGCGAATGAAGCAGATATATTGACCGGTCTGATACCAAAGCCAATACATCTCAGAAGACAGTCCAGACGATAACTCAACGATAACTGCCAGTGCAGCACCTGGGCGGCGATTCAACTCACGTGAAATTATTATCGGCACGTGAAAACACGATCAATCATGCCGCCTCGAGTCAATCATAATGAACATTGACTTGAACTATACGAGTCCCACTCCACCTGATTCTGGTATCAAACCAGTCAGCACATATTCAATAATCACCACGGAAGCCTATTGAACAACATGTATGTAAATTCTTCACCTTGTGTGCGGAACCTAGCTCATATTATAATATATTATCAGGCGAATTCAGATCCTGAATGGACGCGTCTATTATTCACCTAATTCTCTGCGTACGGTTGAAGAACCTTCCGTTCGTCTGTCAACAGAAAATCCTTTTGTCCCACCTCCCACACACACACGAGACGGCATCAAGAGAAATATCATGGACCTCGATATTGCAGCTTATTTTCAACCTCAGTGGTGGTCTCAGTCATGGGGATGGATAGCATTCATGCTCCATGAACCAGATTATCAGGCCCCTCCATTCAGTCCCTTGGTGATAATTCCACGCCGTCTTCGTCGCCTTCCAGGCACTGGTAGATATGAGATGCCCCCATATCTAGTAGACTCTTGGTCCAAACTGGAGTCGGATCTTACGATGGCTACATACTTGCTTCAGGTCTACTACGGCGTGGCTGCAATACGGCCGTTGTACCCTCTAGGTTTTGGGTATAAACATTCTCATTTACATGAAGGAGCAGGGATGAGAGCAATCCATAAGTCTCAGAAATGGTTTTCCGTCTGGTTGGCGTTGTTTTCCTTCCTGATAGCCATGGCGGAAAGTAAGGAGAACGAACTACACGATTACGAACATCTTTCGAAGAAAGGGTGGGCTGATTACCTGTTTTCTAAGGGTGCTGAGATTACATGGCTAGAGTCCATCATTAATTCCGCCGTGTTTCGTTTCGACGCACAGGTTATACGATCTGGCACCTTCCTCCATTTATCAGCTCAGAGCTTCTTCCAGCCTCCTGTAAGCTGGTTCTGCACATATCATGTACCTGTTTGGTATCCTTGGGGGCCTGAAGAAGCCAGTAAGCCACATTTCGCGGAATATGGGCCACCTACATACTTGCTGCAGTCGAGTACAACCACAATTGCGAAGAGTCCACGCCAGCTTCAGTCAAAAACACCTGAAAGCAGTTCCTCTCAAGACACTGTAACTGGAAATACTACTACACCTCAGTCGAAAACGTCTGACACCACATCCTCTCAAGACGCTGGAACTGGAAATACTGCAGTACTTCAGTCGAAAATGCCTGACACCAGTTCCTCTCCAGACGCTGTAACTGCAAATACCACAGCACTTGCGCCAATAAACCCTGACACCAGATCTTCTCAAGATGTTGTGACTGCAAATACTACGGCTCTTGATCCAACAATACCTGAAACCAGTTCCTGTCAAAAGGTTGTAACTGCAAGTACTATAGCACTTCAATCAAAAACACTTGACGCCAATCCCCTTCAACACATTCCAAATGCGAACGCCACAGAAACAGTGGCCACCTCGAATATATCTCAGAAGGAGAAATTTTTGGCATCATGGCATATTTTCCTTTCGTCGCGTAAACTTTTGCGCCAGAGTATTGGACAAACAGAAACTTCCGTAGACAAGGAAAAAAGGTTGGCAAGGGAAAGACAGCCTCCAACAAAGAGCGCAAAGGTATTCCACTGGACCAAAGATGCCCTTGGCAACTATGTTCGCGAGCTTGTGCCCAAACGATGGCGCGAAGATACCTTGGGCGAATATTGTTCCAAACAAGTTCAATATGACTCTTATCTTAATGAGTGGGACTGCTGTTCGGAGTTAGGATCAGATGATGGACTGGATGATCATGGAGATAATGAAGGTCCCGAGGAAGAAAGCCACTTTGAAGATTACGATCAATTGAATGTAGAACGTTTGGCTTCACAGATGACCTCCACTGGCTCGGGTGACCCAGTAGATGACAATGAAGATTGGCTTCCATTCTGTTATCAGCCTCAAGACACTGCGTATTGTCCCTCCATCGATGGGCTCGAAGAGGAAGTGCTTGAAGAGGCGCATATGTATTTCGGCTATATCTCCCCCCTCCCCCCCGTGACATTACCTGCTATAACAGATGTGCAGCAACAGAAGCATGTAATGAGATTCATTGGCTTTTCGTGGACCGCATCTTTCTCTGCACTCTTCAATCGGCCGCGAATTCTCAATCTTGCCAATTTTATAGATAAAATGTCCGCCTCTCAACCAGTAGTCATTTCCATGGATGAATGGGATATCAATCGGGAGAATCGAGCTTCCGTCACATTCATGCACCGGTTCAAATTCATTGTCGAAATTTCTGGCCCAAAAGGTCCATTATTTATGTTCAACTTTCATGAGCGCTCAACAGTCAAATGGAAGTTAACAGTAACCAGTGCTACCCATGCGCTACTTGTTTGTCGCCTCCATTCCGATTTCAAAGAAAAAGATATTGCTTTATACTTGTTGCGTAGGGGAATCCCCTTCTACACTCTACAAGAATCAACCGCACTGCATCTGGTGCCACATGGCACTGAAAAGCCCTCGCAACGTCCCGTCCGGCCTGTTGGCCACAAGTTTACTTTACTTGACTATACTGCCTACTTGGATCAGTGTCGTGTATTGATGCAACAAAAGCGACTGCGTGCTGCATTGCTTCGGGGGGGGTATCTTTGGCGGGTTGCTTTGTCGGCAATGTACTTTGACGCTGTTCTAGACGGTCCATCAGGATTATCTTCTCGCGAAGATGAGATGTTTTCTGTAACACTGCCAGATGGGAAACAGTATGTGGATGATCAATTGACTGAGGCAGAAACATATGTACTTTTGGGAACATATGTCTGCCGAACAGGTAATGCATTTTTCTGATGTGAATCACCTTTTCCTCACATTTTTATTTAGGTTATGGTGATCAGGTCTCTTTGAAGTCATGGTGTCCTTCCTTGATAAATTTTGTCAAGTCTGGATTGGACTATGGAAGATGGACAAGTTTCAATGAATCACTGTATAATATTTCACTTTCAGACAGCAAGAGCCAGAATCCAATACCTAAACGACAGCCTTGTCCTTCGAATCAATGGCGTAACATTTGTCGTGGTTCAAGGGATGTTTCTCGTGGCAGCTATCGTCTAGAACAAGCTTCGTTGTCCATTATCCGGGAGTATTGTCACTCGTGAATAAACATGTTAGCATATCCTCTCTAATATAAATGTCCACTTTGTACTGTAATGGTTATACTGCCAGCTAAAGGATTGGCCAGTTCTCATTGCCACAGAAATGCCGCTGACAAGACGCTTGATTCTTTTACTAAATTTACTAAACTAATCAGGTAACAACAAGGAAGCCCATTGTCCTGTGTAGTCTCTCTCCAGATCATTTGCAGATTCTCCAGCACTTTTGTACTAACCTCTTCCCATGTTGAACAGCAGGTATAGGTGCTGGCGCCTTCATGCAATGTCACCATTCCTTAAGATCAACCTATGTTAGAGTCTGTAACACCGGTGAGTTTTATTAAGACAATGAACTGTGATGTTAATGCACTATTGCCGCTGCTCAGCTGATCTTGCCTTTGTCTGCTCTTTCCCGTGCCCAACCGCCCTAGTTCACTGAACAGGGCACCTCGACACCTAGCACTTTGCTGGTTGCTGGTGAGAGACATGTTATCAGTGGCCCGGCGGGCGATGCACGGCGCAGTGCGTACCCATCGTAATGGTGGATACAATGTCCGAGCAACCCAACCGTGCTCTCAGCATCTTTGCTCCAGGCGTCCGGGAGGGCACTCGGGGAGCCCTAGCACAGCCGCTACTACATCCACCTCAGGAGGAAGATTTCGGGCGGTAGCCCTGTGCTCCGCCGTCATTTGTCTAAAGGTACATGGCGGAGCGCTAACTCTGGTTCGAAATCGGTGAGTATATCGTCTGAATTCGCTAAAGAAAAGCACTTTTAATATTATTCTAGGACTTGCTACCATCCGCGACACCAGACGGACAGCTTGTCCGATTGGTGAGCGGAACACCATTCAACCTGACGATCCCGAGCTCGAAACTAAATGTCGGGCCGTTCGCGAGCAACACAAACTTGTGCCAGGCGCTGATCCACGCGCGCGGCGCCGTTAGCCTTTTGAAACACATAGCCCCTGTTCCGTCGCTTAATTCTTCTCCACAAACTATCCATTCGCTCGTTTGCCGCAACGAGGCTCGTCTCAGCAGCGTTCACTCTTTTTCTCTCTCTGGTTCCCGTTGAAGCGACCACTCTCTATGCAAATCTCAACATATCAGCTCACCATATGAGTTGGCTCAGCAATCACTCGCCAGCCTTCAACTGAGGGCATCGACGACTAAGAAATGCAAAAATCGAGTCAATAATGACGCCCCGAAGGCCGGTTCTTAGTTCTTCATTTATACAGAGCAACATCGAAGTGTTCTGTCTCTAGGTCCCCACCACCGCCTATTCGGCCAAAGTTTCTACTTCCGCCAAAGCTGCTGCGAAAGTGACGTCGTCTCCGAAAAAAGCTGCGGCGACCACTGCAGCAACTGTGCAGGCGCCTGTGAGCGGACTTATAGCGTAAAGTCAAACTGTGGACCCAGTGGTGCTACCAGTACGTTACCAAAAAAAAAAAAAACAATAGATCCAAACCTCGCTTGACTTACAGAGGCTATCACGGCTCTCTCTGACCTCAATGGAAAGGTTAACTGGCTCATTGAGTTTCTGTTTCGCGGAAAGGGCCGCGGATGTGCTTGAGCCAACGGCCGGTGTGTGATATGCCGCGGACCTGCAACACGGACACTTAAATAGAATTTGTATCAGCTATACATTAAAATTCTAGTATATACATTATGCATAGTACAATTAATATTGCCGCAATCGAATATCCGTTGAGTGCAAGTTGGCATTCCGAATCGATGCGCTGCCAGCGGGCCGGAGAAGATCACGTGTATTCAATTGCGATCTGAACCCATGGCTGAAACTTGTTTCTCCCTCGCTTCTCCCCCCCCCCAATCGACTGATTCTGGTATCAAACCAGCCAGTACAGATACAAAAAGGAGGGATAATTTTTTTCAATGAACACTGAACAACACGCTGAGGAAGTGAATTCGTCCCGTCAGCGTCCTGCTTTCCTAACCGATCACCTGGTGGATAAGCCCTTCATGTACCATATGTTCGATCTCGTTCCAAGTCACGTCGAACAGATACGCGCCGCGTCTCAGCTCATGTATGGAGCAGCCGCACGGTCTGCGCGGCGCGGTGCGCGCAAGCAACGTCAAGCCACAAGTACGTATCTTCTCTACGAGGCACCTCTCTGCATAGCGCCACGGCTGACCTTCACCACCTGTGCCGTGCGCCAGGCCCCCTTCTGACGCGCTGCGGGCTCTGCCTCGCCGCTCTCCGACCCTGGGTACCGACGACGACGCTAAGGGCGTCACGATGGACTAGTAGGTGCGTGTGCGCTTCTGATGCGGCCCTCGGGGCGGATGCTGACATCGTCCTGCAGACGTGTGCTCAAGCGCAAGCGCGTGCGGGTCTTCTCCTCTACTTTCGTCTACCAGCGCCGCCGCTATATATCCCATCCAGAGCCTTCCCGACCTCCCCATGCCAGCTTCCATGCATCCTCCTCTCTGTCTCTTTTTCTGCGTCTTCTATGTCCCGAAACAAACTCGAAACTGTCAGCACTAAGATCAATGTGTACTCTCTCTAATTACTGCCAATTTTCGATATAATCCCTACTCCCGCTCATTTTTAAAGCTCATCAATCCCAGCTCAACTCCATGCCCTCGGCCACGCAAATTATCGCTCAAAGGGCTCCCCCCGCTATCCGTACTAAAACTCGCTGGCGGCCGTACCACTCTGTCGCTGCGCCCAGCACATCAGTCGCCCTTCGGCCTCCCACGGTTTCTTGTTCCAGCTCCAATACCCCAATGCCCTTTGTAGTATCATCTCAAGACAGTCGCCAATGCGATCTACCCACCAAAGAACTCCTCCGCCCTCATGTCCCACTCAGTCAACCACAATCTCCACAATCTCCAAAGAAACCCATCCAACGTGACGTCTTAAAGCACAAATTTGCTGTTGGACTAATAGGTCAGGTGTCTTCATAATATCGGCGCAGATTCATTGGCTAACGGCGTTTGAATATGTAGATCAAGCAGTAAATATATTATCTGAGATATGGCGTCCGCAAGATGTTCCGCACCCAATCACTGCCTTCGATGGCTTCATCCTCCCACACTGCCCAACCTCAACTCTCGATAGCCGTTCGCCTCACCCTCGCCTCAAGCACTAGGATCAGTCGCCGACAACTTGTTGCCAATGAAAACATTTGTGCACGAAGTGCTCAAGCGATCGCGCACCTCAGGAAGCATCCTACAGGCTGCCCTATGTTACCTCGAAGCGATTCGTACGAAGGTACCCGAAATCTTGCAGCAAAAGAAGATGGGTATCAGGGCTCACTACCAGCCCAAAACGAAGATCCTTCCCGCAACAGAAGCCGAATTGGCCCACGAAGTAGAGCTGGAGGCACTCGAAGATGCCCATACCTCTGTTGTCGATAGCGTTGAGCAATTACTCTCCGACGATTTGAAGACGGTTCAAGTCGCGGATGGCGAAAACGACCACCTCGATACAGCACATTCTTGAAGAAGACCGCGCCTCTATCTCGAGCCTGTTCGCCGAGCCTTCCACTCCTGTCGACAAATTATTTGTACCTTCTCGCTCCCAGAACCTGCCATCACCTCTGCTTTGCCCCCGACGAGCCTTTTAAGCGTCTCTTATTCTGGCATCCAAGTTCTTCCAGGATAAGTGCTACTCTAACAGAGCTTGGACCAAGCTCTCAGGTTTGCCGCCTTGAGAGATAGGGTGCTATGAACGCGCACTTGGTCAAGCTTAGGAATGGCGTCTCTGGGTTGGCAAGAGCTCGCTGCAAGCTGTGTCTTCACCGCCTACTCGCACACTCTGTCGATCTCAGTCAGAGAACGTCCTCTCAAATAGCTCTCAAGCTCTTCCTGTGTTGGCTGACAAGCCTGTTAGGAAGTGTGCAATAATGTCCGCGGATAGCTTTGCTAAGGCTGCTGTGCCCAACCTGGTGCCTTCATGCAATGTCGCCAGTCCTCAAGATCAAGTTATGCTAGAGTCTGAAAACACCGTGGTGAGTTCTATTGTGAGTCACTCAGCTGTGATGTCAATGCACTGTTGCCGCAACTCAGCCGATCCCGCCTTTATCTGCGCCTTGTCGTGCCCAACCGCCCCAGTTCACTGAACAGGTCACCTCGACACCTAGCCCGGGCACTCTGGCCCTTACCTCCTCCCCTACGTCGGCGGAATCCTCGGGCGGCTGGACAATCGAAATGTCTGCATTCGAAGACGGCATCTTCCCAGGGTCGCAGCCGCCATGGACAGATATTCTGTCGGCTTCGACGCTCAATGCATGCAACACGGACAGCAGCTGCAAGCATGGCGCTATTTTGAGACTCGCTCGTATGCTAAAATCGGCCGTCGACATCGTCTCCGTGGCTGATTCTGAGCTGGGATCTTATGGGTCACATATGGATAAGTACCAACGGGAGTCTCGAGGTATGTCGGTATCTTGATTTGTTGTCACATTTTTCTCTCCTCTCTTCTCGTTTTTATAGTCTGTAAATACTTATTCGACCATGCTCTCTTCCTTCTCTTCTCTCTCTTACCTGAATACGTTGCCGTGAAATATGACATGCGTTTCACCATTGATGAGCCCGTACTTTCTATGCCTTTTTACCCTTTATTCTACCAGGATGTCTACGCGACTCCGGTCTGCAGGTGTCCGAGCGCCGGTATCTCTCTCGGGGTGCGCGCTCTACTCTCTTTATTGGCATCTTTGCGTTATGTGGGTTCTATAATATGTACAAAACTCATGTTCATCGACTCCGTACTCTATGCGGTCCAATAGATCTCTCTTTCTCTCTAACTTTGAAGCTAATGCTCTCTTCAGACAGGATTGATCGTGTACAAGCGCCGTCAATATTTCGATGTTACTGTACACACTTGCACACTCAATAAGCAAGTACTATTCCTTGTTACTACACATATTATTCAACAAATATTGATACCATTACCAGCTTCAGCTGCTATCAGAGCCTTTGACCGATTTCACAACAGTATATTTAGTTGAAGAATTCCAAGGGCTTATCGCCGGTCTGGATGGCACGGAAGCCCGTAGGTGGGCTTTCTGGGTCCAGCCTGACCTTCTCCGTGAACAACGAATGAAACTGGACATTTTACGATCCCTACACGCATGGTCAGCCACGAAAAGCCGCATCTGGCGAAGGGACAACGTACGTGGTTGGGGGGATCGTGTGTCCTGCAGAACCAAATCAGAACGCACCCTGCGCGCATAACGGAATGGCCCCATAGCTGACGTGTACGAACCCCTCTCCCTCCGCATCGTTGACTTTGGGCAGTCTGATCTTCCCCGGGATGATATTTCTACAACACGTTTTCTCAGTAACCTAAAAGCAAGTGTCTTATCCTGATTCCTGGCAATCGCTCACATTGTGGAAGACCTGTGTCCGAGGAGGCTCTTGCTCTGCCTTCTTAATGAAGGATGATGCTGTACACACTCCCAACTATATGCCGGCCGCGCCACATGGTGTTGAGACTCTTCGAGGCCAGGAAAGCATGAGTTAATCGCGGGGAAATAAATGGACGAACCATCGAAACCATAGGACGCACATCTTCGACCCACGCCTTTTCTGGATTCTTTTCTAGATGCTCCATGAGCTAACACCGCCAGCCACCCTTGCCTTCCACATTCACTGATGAAATTTCTGTGGATAACCACAAGATTTCATGAGAACGGCCTCTTTTCGCGTATTTTTAGAAGTCCCTCCGCATGGTTGGACGCCTTCCACCCACTTCCACCGCGACGA
>JAEKIV010000522.1:0-23031 GCA_016801325.1 Hypholoma fasciculare
CCCAGCCCGTCCCTAGCCCATCCCTAGCCCAACCCTGGGCAAAACCCTAGCCAAAACCCTACATATAATACCCATAACCCTACGCCCTCAACCTCGGCTGGTCTATTCCGATGGGTCGATAACGGTTGCAAGATGGACACTCAGCTACGGACGTCTCCCCCTGCCTATCGACGTGTCTTCGAAAGGCGCAAGGGCGCGTGATTAAAAGGTCTCGCCATGCTCCCGACCTTTCCAGAGCTCGTCAAGGATGTATAGGTGTATAAATAATAGATGAAAACGAACAAATGTTGCGTGATTTTCTGATTTCTTCTGCCTTCTGAAAGTTCTATCTGCGTAGCGGAATGTATTCGACGGGTATGTCTTACTAATTTGAGTAATTTGAGCTCTGTGGGATAGCGCATTCACACTGTTGGCCCAGGAAATGTTCGTTCTCTCAGCTGACCTTAAATGAAGCACACGTTGCCTTGTGTAATTTCAGGGCCAGTTTCGATGTCTCTAAAGCTAACCAGATTTGAGAACTTCGAGCAGTCTGCTTGTAGAGGAGCCGTGGTATCACTGTGCAATTACGTCGGACACCCAGATTCATACCTTACAAGAATGGAGATCGTCGATCTCTATATTACACGCAGCATTTATCGCATGTATTCAACGTATGTACCTACTTCGAGAAGGCCACAATCATCGTGACATCCACCTAATGCAGTACACAAAGTCTGGCTCATTGCAACGGAGACGTCCGTAGCAATTCAGCGGACCTGCTCTCCGAGTCTACGTTCAATGAAGTATTTAGCATGTCAAAGCATATAGAATCGATCTGCGAGGGGAGAGCGTAAAGGAGTACGAGGGAGAGCCCGATCGTATCAAGCAAAATATCACATAATACATTGATAAGTCTGGCGGCAGAATAACGGAAAGTGCGCAATGGTCAGTATTTTTCTGCAGGCGAGCGATTTCGGGCGACGGAACAAGGTACCAGAGCGGCTCCTGTATTCTACGTCTATCCTTCACATTTTGTCAGAGTCGATTTAGTATATACTTGTGTTATGCACGATGGAGATCGTCGAGCTCCGTCTCATTGCGCATAACATATTACTTTCTAAATTAAATAACCGTTTATTTTTTATGTGTTCCAGGCAGCTCGATAATTATTTGTTACTGTTACGCACGATGGAGATCGTCGAGCTCCATATCACTGCGCATTACATATTACTTTTTCTAAACTAAATAACCATTATCTTTTATGCGTTCTAGGAACCTCGATAATTTCGAAGTGGTTCGATTTCTTTAAAAAACCGCCGCAGTAACGTGAATCCAGACATTTGGAGATCTACGATCTCCAAATGGAGCGACACGGCCATACGCAATATTATGTTGTTTTACTCAAAATTCGGCACTCACCTATCTCCACGCCGTTCGACTGACCATTTGCACATGAAATACGGAGATCGTCGATCCCCATAGACAAGCACGTCGCAGCCGTTCGACAGACCGTTTGCACATGAAATATGGAGATCGACGATCTCCATATCACACAAGCAGCACGTCACAGCCTGAGAATGTTGCGTACACCGTTCAGGCAGCCAGTTACCCGGTACGCGCAGTGGGAAGGAAGTGGGGCACTTGATGACGAGCTCCACAATTTCAAGGCCAGCATACTACGCCGTAACAAACAAGAGCAGTCGTAAATGCACCGTGTATATTCATGTCTGTCTAAAAAAAAAATCAGATTTCGACAGGTAGCTGAAAGATGCTCGATAACTACGTTTTTCTCAGATATGCGTCGGATATGACGCGGGCGGCTGCGCACCGATTATATATTCCTCGACGACGCCGTCACGGTCGCAGCTGTTATATCGACGATAAAACTAATCACGTCGACGTCGCGAGTGGGCCCGGTCCGTCTCGATTCTCTGTTGCAAGGTTGGTCATCATGGGAGCTGGCATGAAAGGAGTACAAGTACCGCAGCGGCCCATCGAGGATGTCACGGCAGTCGAAATTCAACAGAGAGTCGCGTACTATTCTATACAAATCCAAGGAAGTGGTGGATGAGCGCAGCACGGCGGCCGAGAGGTTGAAGAATGACGTCGCCGAGGATCAAGCATGCATAAATGGGACCGCAGGAAGATGTGAGGGAGATGGCTTGCTGCGCTATGCAGTGGGCGGGGAACATCGTGGTCGATGTGGCCGGAGTAGCTTATACTCACAGTGTTGGTACAGCCATATCAAGGTCATCATAGGGTGCAACTTAACTAGTATATCCATACAGTCTGGAATGACATGGGCTCGACTACAACATAAAATGCACCGCGAAGAGACATGCCAATAGGCAAGAATCCTCTAATTTCCATGCGAGGTGTAATTGAATTCCAAAGCGAAGGAAATGTCGCAACTGAATCGAGCCACGATGAGTCCTGTCGTACAAATAAAATGCGCAAGGGTGAACGAGATATAAGTTATAACTAATATTCTGCTTCAAACACCCTCCGACCGTCGTGATGTAACAATTGAGGGAGTATCGTTTGCGCCGACAGGGAGAAAACATGTTCACTCATGGTAAATGGTGGACATGGGTAAGATGGTAAGACGGACTGTATATGTGAAACGTGCAGCCGAAGGAATGAGCGAAATCTACGATTTTACTCACCAAGGACCCTAACCAAAGCGGTATGAATGACGAACGCCTGAGCAGTGGGCTGCCTGGTTCGTCTGTGTACCCAGAAGCAATTGACCCCGGAGAGAGCAAACACGCGAGAAGTCTAGAGGATGGAAATGGAGAGCCGCAACAGGTTTACGGGTACATTCGACGGGTAAAAGGGACGTTATATATATCTCTGGCCTTTCAATACGCCACTCGAAGAAAATATTGCACGTAAGTATTGGAAGACACGGCGCGAGTGCCGCAATTGCCGAGACAAGTAAGCCAGAGCCAGAGCACTGTCAAAGTAACGCCCACCTGGGGGCCAGAGGACCGGACAGTGAAGGTGCTGCTAGCACAAGTCGGGCAGATCAGACGAAAAATTGCGCTACGCGATATACACGGAGCACGATTGGCCTGATACGTGAAGTGTCATGCGCAGAGCACAAAGCTGCGCGCGACCAACTTACGCAGAAAGCCCCGCTCTGCACAGAAAACGAGACAGCGCGCGCGTAACTATTAGAGATTGGTGAGATCGCATGAGAGAATACGCTGCGCGATACACGCGTAGCACACAAATCCAGTGGAAATTTCAGAGAAGAGGAGAGATGCGCACCACAAGGGCCTCGCCCGTTGTGAATGAAACGCCCCGCTCTAAGCCTAAGCCTTAGGGTGCTGTTGTGTATATATGTTGACATCAGATGCCCGTGGCAAATAACAGACAAACAGGGCCTGCACACGAATCTTCGAAGTGCCACTACTTCTTCGAGCTCTTTGTGCTTCCGCGTAATACCGCACAGCGCATCTCCTTGTGTTACGCGTCTTTCGCGTAGTGTATCGAGCCTGATCTCTCTTGCGCCTCGCGCGCCTCCCTCTGTTACCTCTCGAGAACTTCCCCGCTTGGCTCCGCAAGATTTCCTCAAACCTCCTCGCGTGTCGATCACGTCGTCGACCCTCAAGACTTCGCAAACTTCGCAGCCCTTTCTCTTCGGCGTATCGTGTACTTCCTAAGCGCATCCCTTCCGACGCGCGTTCAGCCTGCAGCCTACTCAATATCTCCAATATACTGTATCCGAATGTCCGACGTATTCACTCCTCTAACTGCTCTCGTCCCTGTATCTCCCCGGTAACGGCATTTATTCTTTCGAATTACCTTTGATTTTAACTCTTGGAAAAGCGAAGATAGGTCCCAATCTATAGTTCCTGAAACGTCGACGTCCGCCACCGACGAAGGTCAAGCAGCGTGCGTGCTCTCTCTTAAATTGACAAACCTATATTCTAAGCGATTTATGCGCAGTAAAAGCGACGATCCATGGGCTCTATGGCATCCCCAAGCAGGTCTCGTCGTTTCACCAAACATGAACTACGTACCTAAGGCTGCCGCTGCTTCTTACCGATGCAATGATGAAGGAAAGGCGATTTCATACACTGCGCCGAGCTTACTCGAGGACGAATTCATGTACCTCCTATTTTGTCCCAACCACGTCGAAAACACCGGCGATCTATTCGGTCGTCTCAATATTACACAGGAGAGTCTACAGGGCAAGATTGTGAAGAATTGCGACTACTATTCCCTCAATCCGGCTATCATTTCTTCTTGGGAACGTCTCGAGGCGGGGCTTTCAAACGTTGCCTCTACGCTCATCAAGATGCTTCCCAAATCAATCCCAAAGCTGACCTGGCCTCGTCTGCCCGTGGATTGCGGGTATCGCCACTTCCACGCGAGGGAGAAATTTGCCATCGCTTCCGCCTCACAATCCATCAAAGCTTTCGCCTTTCTCAGTGCTTTTGTCTCTTTTACGCTTGCGCTCCATATGAACGATGAAGGGGATCTATCTTACGTGTATAACCGCGTCCGCAGGGAGAGCAGCCTCAAGCCGGAAGCCTCGTGGTTCGATCTTCTGGCGATATCTTACGTCTCGAACTTCGCACCGAATTTTCGCATCGGTGGGTTCATCAACCCGTACACCTCTCGTTGGATGCCTTACGTGGCTAAATTCGCGCAAGCTGGTGTGCCAGTGTGGTTGTTGTGGGGTCCGAAAAAAAGAGAACAGCCTCCCTTGGACAGCAAAGCATTATGGTATTGGCCACCACCGCACAAGATTGACGAGGCTCGCGTACGGGCCTTGGCTTCCACCTCCGTTGTGTTACCTACGTATCGCTACGATCCCTTCGCAATCAATAAAGGCGCTCCGATTCATACGCTGCTCAATTCCAGTGCTTCCTTCTGGGACACACCGCGCAGCCCTTCTCCCGAGATGGGCGCTGCATCGCCGGGACATCTTGATGCGGCTATGGACGAAGCACTGGATGTCTCTCGCCACTCTGATATACAGCCTGAAATCGACGGCCTGGCGCCCGGCGACGAAGCTAACTGCAACGCTCATGAAGCTGCCGTAGCTTCCTTGAACTGTTTTTTCGCTGATCGAGCGAGGAGGCGCGTGGCGCGTCTCGCCATCGAGACGCCAACAGAGAAGCAGGCACGCGAACAGCGAGAGGCGCACGTAGCGAAAACGAAGCTATATACCCAGAAATCGACCATGTACATGTGGGTGGAGAAGGCGGACGGAAGTTATCAACGCGAACAAGTTTTTTCGAAGCAGTTCGAAGTCGAATGGGATAACTTCACCCCAAACCAGCGAATATACACGGGCCATTTGAACGAATGGGATCTCTGCCCGCAATATCCTCGATATTCAGAGGAAAATCCGGAAGAAGCTGAATCAGATCCTAGCGTGTCCGGCGAAAGCGATGACGAAGACGAAGGAGGACAAGTGCACGGAAGATTACCCCTGGTCCCAATTCTCACACCAACCTCTGAGGTCTCTGAGGCTGTTGGCGACGCCGGTGGTCCAAGGCAAGAAACGTCGGGGATGGAGGAGCTAACACTTCCGGGCGGCGGACCTCGTGTTGAAGTTGTGTCACTTCTGGACTTCATCAAGTATCGGCTGGGATGTAATCTCTTTTCTGGTGCTAATTGGAATACGGGCACCCAAGACAGCAACAAAATCGGTCTTTCCAAGGCCATGATGGCTCTTTCCTTCAAGATAGACAGCCTGCCGCCTGGTCCCGAAGTCGGCGAATCGATTGTACAAGTAGTGAGAGCTCTTTCCGGTCCCTCCGCATCCACCTTCCGCGACCTCCCCGATTCCTTCGACCATGGCCCATCGCACGGACTACGCCTGCATAGCTCTCTGGTACAGGTCTCTCTCGTTTCAACCGCAACGGGTCCTTTATTTCTGGTTCATCCCCCTGGCTATGTTCATCAATGTCCGTGGGCAATAGCTACCGTTGACGCCTCGACCATCCTCCAAATATTTCGTCGCGGCTGGCAAACTATGGCTATCATTGCTCGTGAGCTCACACGACAAGGTACTCGCTTCAGCACGGTCTCGGTGTTCGACAGACGTTACGTGGCTGCGCTGGCTTTGCCTATACGAGGGCTGGGAACCCGCCCCGCTAATTTTCAGCCAACGGAAGCCGATTATAATGAATACCTTCGACGCCGTGAAGATTTACTTCGAGGACCACGCGGGCGAGCTGCTCTTATGTATGGGGGCCTAATCGCTCGAATTGCGCGCGACGTTTTGGATGTGGACACAGTGCTCGACGGCCCTTCGTTGAATTCTATCACAGTCGGACAACATGGCCATTATCTTCTGTTTGATGATCGACTGACGCCCGATGATCTCGACGTAATTTGCGGTGTCTATTACGTACCTTCCGAGGGCGCGTCTTTGAGCGAGCAGGGACAGCGTGGTGATGGATCTCGTACACATCTTTCTTGGTGGCCACAAGCGACTACATGGGATGCATCGCGCTGCTATCTGCGTACAGAATGGACGGAGCTCGCCGAAGAGTTCTACCAGAAATGGCTCCGTCTTCGTGCGAAGAGTGTAGTAGGGACTATCTTCGGGGCCTCGTCTTGGAGATCAAAATTACGCAAGGCGAATAAAATCACCAACGCGATCGATGATTGCAGCGAATGTTATCAATCCGGGTACCTGCAGGACTATCTCGGTCAAACACATACTGTGAGTCTATTCATATTCTCAATGTCACATCAAAAGCTGAAGTACAACCACTAGGGTCGTTGATCTATTTCTTGTACGCATTTTTTTGTTCAAATCAATGTAACGGAATTTGACTCCGTGTCGCGCCGAAGCCCGTGTTTTATTGCTGTATATATAATGTCGTTGTTCTCCCGCCTCTTCACGAATTTCATTTATTTGCATCTTATTTTAAAACCGTCTGAGCGAACGTGAGTGAGATTTGGGGGCCTGCGGAGTCCCTACATACCGCCTGCAGGCTGCTGGTTTTCGCACGTGTATGTCTGTTTGTTTGTTTCAACGTAAGACGTGGCGTTGTATATTTAGGAATCGACGCGTCTCTTCCGTTACTACCACCTCAGCCCACGCGTCTATCGCAGGGTGAACTTGTGTCCTGCGTATTTCTGCGAGGCACGATTCTCTGCTACCCTCTCTCCTTCTTAGCCAACATTGTTCTAGCACAACCCTCGAGCTCTTCGCACATCGTGCCGCCCCATCCCACACCCGCCGGTACAATGGTAAGCCTTTGTCTCATTCTTCGTTTGGTTCCGTTTCTTTCTTTATGGGGCTTCTCTCTTGTCGCCTGTTTTGTTGCACGTCATGGTTCCCTCTGGGACCTAACTTGCGGCGTATGCAGTGCGGCAGCGAAAGAAACATGCCACCTATCCGTGTACGTGGCATCCCATGGTTCTCTGCAGGACCTAGCCTGCCACAGTCATGGTTCAATTGAGATATTATCATTTGTTTTACGTGCCCTACTTTTGAACTGATTGTATGCTAGGTGAAAAGTAACATCAAAATCGCGGAATATGTACGGGACCGCATCAAGGCTTTGGACGACCTGACCCCCCGGAAACAAAGTTATAAAAACATCAAACGCCGTGAAAACCGACAGAAGTCAGTAGAAGAGCACGGACACGTCGCAACCGAACGCATGGTGTTTGAACACATCCAGCTCGCCGAGCCGGTCGCTACCACCCTCGATTTGAAGAGTTTACCTGCCGCCTCCGGTGGTTACTGCGGGAAGACACTCGACTCCACTCCAATTGACCGGAAGAGAGCTTATACGTGCGAGGAGCTGCATTACGATCATGGATTCACGGTACTGGAATATAACGAGCAGTAAGTGAATCTCTCCGAGAGAACATTTCGATACATGCTAAGCAAATTTAGTGAGCCGCTCCCGGTAGTCGATATAACGGGACAATTATATACTTTGAGAGTCCCTGGCATTCAGACGCTAAATTATCAGAAAGCCACTGAAGACGCAGACATGCTGATTGAGCAGCTGGCCGCGGACGAACAATTCTCCTCTGACGAACTGGGTCATCGACGCGGCAATTACCCGAACATCAGCTTCGGTATTTCGATGGGAAACGGACAGAGTATCGCGAAGGACCTAGACCTCGGAACGCACGGTGGCTTTGTTGAAGCCATACGGAACAGCGCGGCGTTCAAGAGTATCGTAGGGCATACGGACAGTAGGAGTACACGCTATGACATTAGCCTAATCCAGAGTTGACGTAGCGGTCGTTACGCTACATGATTTTGGGCAACCTTCGCGACTGAGTTTAGCGCTACAACTCCGACAGCTAAAACACCCTCGCTACGCCGAGGGGCCGCTACAGGCGCTACAAAATGCTCCACGCGAAACAGTCATTTCGGAGTTCTAAAATTAATGATGATTCTGCACGACGCCGAATAGCCGCCGTCCAATATTCGGCTGATCTACTACGCCTGAAACAGGCCGACGCAAAGCCGCCTTTGAGCCGGTGCTCAACCTTATACTTCCCTTTCTCTGGTACCAATTTACTCTAGTTCCATATACATAGTATGTTACTTTATCTCTGGGTTACAATTCACGGTTAGCAGTGCCTCTTCCACCCCTTTATTGAGGCTAATTAAGCATGCCCTTCCTGGGGCAATGGGGATCCTTGATTCTTTTTCATGGCTTTATAATCGACTCCATCTTGAGGTAGTGAGCTTTTTTAAATCTCAGAGGTACACTGGGTACTGAAGGGTGCAATTATTGAATATTAATACAGGTAATTCTTTGTATATACTTCGCAAGCCGCCGCTATAAAGTATTTGAATCTCCGATGCCGTGTGGCCGAAGTCGCGCTACGGTTCCTGGATGACCAGCGCTACAAAACCCGCTCCCAAGGTACGAAAGCGCGTCCGCACTATAGCGTGGGAACCGCGACATTATTCCGTCGCGACGGCTTGTAGCGGTCGCTACGTCAACTCTGGATTCGCTTATTTACATCTCTAAACCTTTCCTTTCATAGCCGTTTTCGCGGGCTGGGCGCCCGAGCTACACAAGCACTACCATTCCACTCTACGTCAAATTGAACACAAGCTCCGCATCAAACGACACTTCCGAGGTAGCGCCTTTGCCTGCGCAACAGTCAACATTGGCCCTGACGTCTGCACGTTCGTCCACCGCGATATGAAAAACCTTGCCTATGGATGGTGTGCGATCACCGCGCTGGGCAATTTTGATCATAAAAAGGGTGGGCATTTGATTCTTTGGGATGCTAAGCTCGTAATCGAGTTCCCCGCCGGCTCGACCATCTTTATTCCATCCGCCACGTTGAGGCATTCGAATACGCCTATCCAGAGCGGCGAAAGGCGCTCGTCCTTTACCCAATACACCGCCGGGGGTCTTTTCCACTGGGTGGACAACAAATTCAAGACGGACGTTCAGCTGCGGAAGAATCCCGCAGCCTATCGACGTATTCTCGAGGAGCGGAAGGGGGCGTGGATAAAAGGTCTAGCCATGCTCCCGACCATTCCTGAGCTCGTCAAGGACCTTTAATGTATAACGTGTAGATAGCTATAAATACAGCCAGCACGTCTGCATTCACCGTTGATTTCTGCAATCTTTTTGCCTTCGTTGTTCGTCCCATGCGAGGTAGTACGTCGCTAATTTAAATTGATCAAAGAGCATGCGTTCGCGTAGGAGTGAGCAATCCACTGATAAAAATATATACAGCTCGCAATCTCCACGAAGCCGGTGGGGCGTTTCGCCGCTCGAACAATGGAGATCTCGGATCTCCACAGAGTAGTTCAAGTTTCAACAGCAGCCTGTGTGGTACGATGACAATACATTGCCCCTGGCCAATACACATGGAGATCGACGATCTCCATAGCAAGCGATAAACCCGCCTTGTTTCACGTATTCATCAACATAGAAATTAAATATAATGCAATTTTATTTGGAATTTTTATCTCTAAAAATGTAGAGTTCGCCGATCTCCATAGGATTGATAGGAGAGGGCGCCCGGCACCGTGGTCCACCCAGCTTTCGACAACCCACCAACATAGATATTCAATCGGTGTACTAGCAATGAGCATACGCGGGAGAGCGATATTTTTAAACGAGTACAAGTTATATTGCATTTTATGCAATGGCCACCTCTACACAAAAATATGGACGTCGTGACTCGTCGAAATCCTTGAGATGGATCATGTGGGAGGGTATTTCTGGCGAAATGGTGGAGTTCGACGATCTCCACAGTTTACTCAAATGCCTACTTAACTAATGAGCGACGATTTCATCAAATCGACACATGTTGCAGTGTATTCTGTTCAGTTGAAGAATGATATCGTTGCTGCCTATGGCTATCGACACCGAATATTTCCATACCTATGAGCCCGGGCCCGTCATGGTGCATATTTGCGCGACGGCGACCTTCGAGCTGTATGAAAACATTGGAGCAACCCTTTATCCAGTGCTCGCGGTAGCGAGCCCCCTTGAAGCATGGCCCTCTCTATGTCTGATACAACAGGAAAGGTGCAAATACACACACCGCGCACATTTTTATGTATAAATTTCAATTGGAATAAAGTACCTTTTATTCACGATTTATGGACAACGTATTGGTGTGGGTGCTTGTTGCATTTCTTCGTGACGCGTCTGTGATATCCTATGAAGTCTTGGAGAACGACGATTTACATATTCTCGCCCAGAAAATACACTGCGTGATGTTGATGCAACGAAGTTTGGGTTCACAGCGCATGCTCAACTTCCTAAATGAATAATACAAAGCTTAATGTCTGGGTGCGCTCACAGAAATTGCGAAACCCGGAACCGTTACCCCGTAGATGCACAGTTCATCAATAGCGAATTATACATATTTCAGCGCTTTGACAAATTAAATTTGATACGACAGCGCGACGCCAGCTACTTCAACGCGCAGCCTCAGCGAAGCATTAATTATTGTGTTATGCATACGAGTAAACTATGGATGAAACAGGAGTAGCCGTTCAACATCGGATAGGGCATTCAACTGTGTGTCTATCGCGTAGCATGAACGACGATAGCCTCATCCTACGCCAACTGCGCCCTCGAAATCATTTTTTGTTCCTCGCGTTGTATTACCGCCTAGTGTAGCCAGTGGGATGGTTAGCGTCATTCTGCGTGCTGCGTGGAAAGGATGTAAGTTTCGACATTTCCTGCCATTATCTTCTAAGTAACCAGGTGGATTAGATGCGCTTTTGCGCCGTGCAGCACGTTTCTAAATTGACACGAAGAAGAGAGCATACATTATATCGAACTACCTAAATAATTGCACGTTTATCCCATCGGATTAAAATTCGCGGCGCGGCCTTGACTCCAACCTCGCACAGCCTCTTGAAACGCGAATCTGGCTTCGTGTACCAGACACGATCAGATTGGATGTTGGGGATCCAGTACAGATCGCGAAAGCGAGCTCGGAGTTCGATTCGAATCGATTCTAACATCTGCGTAGATTGCTCCGTGCTGGTAAGTTGAGAGACCAGGAGTCCCCAGGACCTATAGTACGCCATACTCCCAAAGTTTTGAGAGGTCTTCATGATCCACGGCGTCTCTGGCCAGAATTTTTCGAAAGCGGCAGTCCACTCCTTCTGGGTAGCCACTCTGTACTGACAATCACTGAAATACTCGCGCAAACGAAGATTGCGATAGGTTTCGTCTGTGATGTTGTCGCGCTGTTCGGGAGTGAGCAAGCAGTAGGATTCTTCTGTTGCTGACTTGCGATTTGGGGCTTTGGCGGTGATGTCGCTGAGGAATTGGTACCATAGATTATAAAGTCTCGTGTCGATGTCAAGCTCCGAACCAGCGTTTTCTTCAGCCTCTTCGCTCTCCATATCCGACCCTTCATCGCGAGGTAGAGGTCGAAGTTGAACTCCGCGGGACGCAGCGTTGAAGGTCTTCAATGGTTCTGATTCCCGTGGAATGCGTGTCGCGGTTCGCCGCGTCTTATTTGCTGTGCGGAGCGGGTTGCGAGTAATGGAAAACTGGCTTTGGGATAATGCGTCTGCAATGGCGTCTGGACCTCTTCCGAAAATGAACTGTAAAGTCTTATCCGATATCATGGGGACTTTATAGTCACGAAATCGGGGAACAATTACGCCGTTCCCCATGCGAATTTCCCGGAGAAAGACAATGCCGTATGGGACGTACGGGACTTGCGAGGATCCACTATGACCGACGGTGGGTGGATTGGAAAGTTCCATGTCAGAATCTCCCGAGTTCACAGAGATGTTTTCGTCTTCTATCCCCGCCTCCTCGTCGTCGTCTATCTCCTCTTCCTCTTCCATGGCAAGGGGTCGTGTTCTGGTGGACAATGGGTACACGAGGGCATCAACATCGACATTTTCCCGATCGACAAGGGGAAGTATTTTGCCGATCAAGTCGCGGGAGCAGGGCCCATTATCTGGTGTAGAATGAAGACCGTTCAAGAACCATGGGGCGGCTGCCGTGAGGAGAACGGCGCAATTGTTGGATCGCTGGCTGGCACTCCCTCTCGTCTGATGGTCGAGTATGTGGATGAAGGAAAGAATTCGATAGGCTCGGAGACTCCTGCAGAAAGAGTTAGCTCGATATTTAGCTATAGAATATGTTCAGAAAATGCTCTTACCACCAAACAACAGAGGGGACGCATATCAAGCTCGATACAAAGAGCCCACGAATAGCTTCGATATCAACTAGAACACTGGCGGCATGCGCGTACGGCACACGGACTTCGATGCGTGCGTGGCCGTTGTTCTTATTCGATGCGTCCGTGTATAGATCATATAACCCACGACAGTAAGAGTCCGCTTTGTTCTCCAAGATTTCTTTCCCGCTGAGATGTTTACCGAAATGTGTGCCCTCGGGGCGATATATGATCGATTTATCGGTCGTATACATCTGCAGGTAGACAGCTTCATGGGGACCCTGCGCTCTGACGCCGGGACTAATGCGACAGCCAGCGACTGCGGTGAGATGGGACGTTAAGTCTCGAATATATTTCGAGCTGCCCGGGCTGGTAATTCGTTGAGCATTGGCAGTATCGATAGAAAGAACGTGCTTGATGATGTGGAAGTGGTGGTCCGTTCGCCAGGCTACACATTCCTCCCCACCAGAAGAGATCTCGAGCCCCACATCGACCCACCAGTCACCCCTCTCGATGCCTTCCTGCGTGATACTGTTCTTCGTGAAGAGCTCGTCGAGCGAGAGTTCCGCTGATTCTCTCGACGTTCTGTGGGCGTTGGAAGCTTTGACACCTTTGATTTGATACAGAAATATGAGGCCCTCGCCCCACGGAACATCGTTCGCTCGAAGTGCGCTCCGAATAGCATTGCCGAGGTCCCTAGTAAACCATTTCCCCAAAGTCTTCGTCTGCAATGCCAGAGTTCCACGCTTTCCCCGAGCGCGAAACAGCTCCGCTCGATACGTCGGTGGCCATTCGGAAGCGGCGGCTGGTGAGAGGAATGCAACAGCAGGACGAAGACCTTTCTCGTAGAAAGTCGCAAATTCAGACTGGTCTAACACCGAGCGAAGACGATCTTTGTGGTACAGTCCTGGGATGACGGCGCGGAGCATATTATGGTCACTGCCCCATTTTGCAATGCACAAGTTGGGGATGCGATGGGCGGGTATATCTTCGTGGCTTCCCTGTTGAATCCAGTCAATAGAATATGCAGTTAGGTGTGGTATATACGCACGTATACGTTGGTGAAGTCGCGTTTGAGGTGTATATTTCTTTGCAGCGTATCTTCAAGCTTACAGACCGGGTGCACCGTTATGTCGCAGTCCAGATATATGTGCTTCCCAAAGCCTAAAACGCTGTCGTAGTCGCGAGAAGCCTTGATTCTACTGCGGCGGCTCATTGCGTGTCTGATGGGGTCGACCATATACTGCTGGCCATCGTATACGCCATTGAGGACGAATTTACAGAAAATATCAACTGCGTCCTGATGCTCGGCCAAATTCTTGGCAAGAACAACGAACTGCGTAAGTGAAAGCGATTCAACAGTGGAATGATCGGAATGCGCAGGGATGTATTCGGGGGAATGAGCGTCCTGGTTAATCTCAAGTTGAGGTACGTGTTCTAACCCGGGCGGAAACATCTCGGAATCTCCATCCTCGTCGGTCAGCGCCCCAGGCGCAGAAAATAGCGACGCAAGTTCTGTTCGCGCGTCCTCGATTTCGGTGTCTTCCATGTCAGGAGAATTGGATAAAGATGAATAATTCAATGTCGATATGCGCAAGAATAAATTAATTACAATATTATTTACTGCCGATATAGCGAACGGATGATCGGACGTGTGATTCAGATATCGGGAACGCGCAATAAAAACGAAATGGAGCTAGAGGCGACTCGGTCGTGAGGCTCGAAAGTAATGATAAAAAATGTAGCCACGTACGGAATAGTGTGCAAAATCTGCATTTCTAATCAGAAATCCAACGGACGACGGCACTTGCGCGGAAGAGCGGCAGCAGAAATATCTTTATATCTATAGAAAGCATATGGTCGACTTGAGACAAAGGGCGAGATACTAACTAGATGGAGACCTCACCTGATGTATGTTAGATCTAGCGCCATTCAAATCTGCAGTTCCGTTGCATAAAGCCCAGGAGTTGGATTCAAACGTCGGCGCGAATGATGGCCGTAAAGGGTCGCGGGTGTTGATGCGTAGACCTTCGTCTGCTGAGCGTCGAAACAGGGCCGAACAATTCACTGGAGATATGACTCCGGTGTCTATGGGCAAAGAATGGAGGAGATATGACTCCCGCATTCTGGACCTGCATGATGGTGACGGTGGAAGGAGAGATTGGAAATTGATCCCAAGTGCCATGTTTGTATTTGCAGCTGCGGCCAAACAAACACGTCACGCGCTTCGCTGAATGTCCAATCATGGCCAAATCATGGCTCTCGACCCACCACCACCATCTGCGGGCCTCGGAATGCCGGTGTCATATCGCCTGCGTTCTGTGCATACAGACACCGAAGTCATATCTTCAGTGCCTTGTACGGCCCTGTTTCGATGGCCAACAGACGAAGATTTACGCCTCAAGACCCGCGACCAGGAGCAGGACTAGGAAGAGTTATTCTTCGGCGAATGCGTCGATACTGGGCGGGCTCCCTATATTCTGAATACCTCTCCACATAACGATTTACGCCAATCGTTCATGCCGCCCTAACAATCCGCTTGGATTCTTCAACGGCACTACGGCAGCCTTTCGAATGGCGCGATATCTAATTTGCCTCGGGTGAGTTCTCCATCTAGTCGGTATTGCGCCCTACGCCTCAATTTGACCATGTGTTCAACCCTGATCTCTGTAGGTACCAACCCGAAAGTCGTGCTACCGTTTCATGTCCGTTACAATGGATCTCGATATTATGCCGCGCTGTTCGTCTCTTCGCATTTCGTACTGCCTATTTGCTAACACACCCTGATCTAGCATCCCTATAATTTATCAGCATCGGTACATTCCTCCGAAACGGGCGCCGTGTGTCTCGTCAGCTTTTGTCTTATCTCAGTGGAATTATCATCTCGTTGTCAGCTTATATACTGCGCTTGCCTTGCCGCCCCTAAGTTCCTGAAGACGTGCTTCGACTGCCTGGAAATGCCTACTCAGACTATCGCTAGCGCTCTACTCAAGCTTTACCAGCTGGGGGTTTGGAATCTCCCAACCTTTCAGGACGTCACTGGCACCGTGCTCGACTTCGATCAACCTTTAAAGTCTGTTCTGCCGAACGGCTGGAGCACCACTGATTTGGCCGACGTTAAGTCTTTCTACGACCAGTACAGCGCGAAGCCAACCGAAGACGCCAAAATTACTTTCGCTAGCAGCAATCGTGGAACGACGCTTCCCGGGCGCAAGAAATGGCAGACTTGGGTGACCTCGATGTTCAAGGCCGCGAAGATTCACGAGAAAATCGCAGCCTGTTTCTCCTCCGCGAACTGCCATCCGTCTGACCTCGAACCGGAATCTCGGAAGAACGGGGGACCGACATACATCCCGTACTGCGTCGATGACATTGCTCTCCAACTTCTGGGTGTTGACACCTTGGACGAAAATGGCCGCTTGTTTATTCCCTACCGTCTTCCTCTCCAGGCAATTGCACAACGTACCTGGTACAACTTATCAAGGCGTGTCGACCGCGCGCAGGGTAGATTCGACATACTCGAAATCCTGGTTTACTCGGCCTTCAACGGTGAGCCTCCAGAGCGCATTTAATTTATGCTTGCTAAGTTTTCATTATCTCGAAACAGCGCTGAATCAAAGCAAGTTGACCAGAGCCCAGGTCGCCTCTGTGATTCGAGCTGTGGCGAGATGGCGCAACGTTGCTGAACTCATTAATACGACGGAGACGATGGAGAAGGTGGAAACCATGGAGGGTGAGCTCGAGCGGTTGATGAAGGAGATTGGCGCAGAGGTTACGCCAAAGAAGAAGAAGAAGAAATCTACCTCCTCTCGTAAGCTATTCACCCTTCCGTCGCATCGCATTTCGACTCATAGCCCTTAGCCTTATTCAAATTATCCAACGAAATGATCAAATCGCTGGCGACGGACGATACTGTTCAAGCAATGATGAACCTGTACCGCGAGTTTTTCGATAACCCCGACTCTTCTGGATACGATGCTCCCATCATCAAATATCACAAGAACGTCATTGGCCCATGGGATCATTCGCCGAACGGTGGGGACACCGGTGTGGAATATGAAGCTAGAATGACCCCTACTCAGCTTTCCGAGAATCTTGGATTCATTCAACGCATCCCATTCCTCTTCAATAATCATCGCCGTATCGATGGTCTAAACCCCTGGGCGTCTCCTAAAGCTTTTGTCGCAAACGACGAGAACATCCCATTCCTGAAGAACCTCAATCTTCATTGGCACCAACTCGCTGGTGTTCACGCTATCATCAGGAAATGTTTCACAGAGAAGCCTTCGCGCAATACCTGCACCGGGGTCCTCATATCTGACGAGGTCGGCCTTGGGAAGACATACCAGGCAGCCACTGTCATCGCCTTCCTGGCAGACGCTGCCATACGACAGAAAGAAACAGTTCACGTTATACCCCCAATTCTGAGTAAGTTTCACCCTCTCCAACCTAGAAGCTATCTTCTCACTCACGTTTCAGAGGAGCGTCCATACCTAGGAGCAGAAACGCAGATCCCTCACCTCCCCCATCTTATTGTTGTACCTGGAACGCTCACATCTCAGTGGATCGACGAAATTTGTACTCTCTTTGCCCCGAAAGGAATCGATATATTGACATATCCTGCGGCGAAGGACGAACGCACATTCTTCTGGTCGCCCGAAGGCCCTTTTGCGGCCTCGAATCACAGCCCATCGTCTATCATTATATTTGTAACCCAGTCGGTTAGTAATCCAGATATTTATTCCTTACTTATGTGCTTACAGCAAATGTATAGACTCTACAGAAAGAGTACGGCGAGTTGTACATGAAGAAGGCCAAATTAGGCGGCGCTGATCTTCCCTGGGCGCTCCCAGAGTTACTTCGTAGCGTAACCCCGGAACGTCTTTCGTGCTCCTTGTTCGGCCAACGTTTTCTGTCCGGTATTATCGATGAAGCCCACTTCTATCGAAATAGGGGACTCAAACACACGGCGGCGCTAACCATCCTCGACAAATGCATCATACGCATGCCTCTGACAGCAACCCCGCTTCAAACTTCCACGAAGGTTCGTAAATTCCCTCTATCTATTTCTCATCGATAACCCTTTCTTCAGGATCTTGCTGCCATGGGACGCTTGACGGGCATTCCTCACTTTTTCACTCATGAGGCCTGGAACGAGGAGAAGGAGGACACCCGTGAGCTCCGTCAAGCTCGCAAAGAGCTCCCCGAGAATTACGATCCACTTCACGACGACGACTCCGAACGCGACCTTGTCAAACTCAAACAAGTAGAGATTGCACGCCGGATGCATGCCAAGACGGAAGGACATGTCATTGGACGAACGAGGGAAAGCTTAGATTACAAGGGGGTCCCTCTCATTACCCTTCCGCCTCTGACCACAGAATATGTGTACCTCAATCTGACGGAGCGCGAACTAGCGATAATCACAGAACACGGTAGTTCCCTCCGAGAAAAGTATGTTGTTATAATTGATTTTCCGACCTTATTTATTCCCTGACGACCTTGTTTCCAGCGTGGAAATGTCCAATATGTCGCCAAAGCTTACCACACGCGGATTCTATATTGAATACAGGACCGCCGTCATGTTCGCTCGCGAGGACCCGGAAGATCCCATCCCTTATTTTAACTCTCTCGAAGAATGGGAACCTGTAAAGTCTACAAAGCTCGATACCGCGGCGCGACTCTGTCAATATTTTCTGCAGCGAGACGGACTTCCCATGCCCACTTTTGCCGATGGCCGAGTACATTTTCCACCAATTACACCCGTCGATGAAGGAACCGCGACAAACGATGGCAAGATTGTCGTGTTTACGGAGTTTCCGTCAATGATAGGTTTATTCATAAATGTACGTTTACATTCGACGATATGTCAGTCTACACGTTAACCCGATGTCTCTAGGTCTTTAAACTCTATGGAATAGAGGTGCTTTCTATCAATGGCAGCATGTCCTACGAAAAACGCGCTGAAGTCCTCAAGAAATTTCGATCGGAATCCAAGTACCGCGTACTCGCACTATCGTCCGTTGGGACGACAGGCATTAACTTGGCGTTCTGCAACCTTATTATATTTCTCGTAAGTTATCTACGTAATGTATAAATGAGAACCCTTCTGACCTGATGGCTAGGATCAGCCGTGGAGCGCCCAGGATGTCCTCCAGATGACGGGTCGTGTGCATAGGCAGCCACAGAAGAAACCCGTACTGTCTATCCATCTACTTGGAAATGAAACCGCCGACGTTCTTGTGGCCGACATGGCTGAGGGAAAGCAAGACATGTTGAAGGCCTTCTTGTCGAAGAAGGCGGGCCAGGGTGAATATTTATTTCTGATTGATATTGTCTGTATGACTGATATCTTCTTTAGAACTATACAACTTACTTTCAGGCAGCGGTGGCGATATTCCGGACGAGGAGGAAGAAAGTATTATCGCCGCAAGTGTCAAACCATCCCCTTTGCCATCTGCCGAAACAGGCCAATCAATTTCTGCGCCGTTGGTGAATCGGCCCAAGCTGAAGGGGAAGCCTCGATTGAGTGATATATCAGGCCGTGCGCAGTCCATCTCTAGTGCATCGAACGAGAAGATCTCGAAAACTCAGGCGAAGGAACTGAAGGCCAGAGCGAAGGCAGAAGCGAAGGCAGAGGCAGAAGCGAGGGCGGCGGAGAGGGCGGCGGAGAAGGCGGCGGCGAGGGAGGCGGAGATGGCAGCTAAGGCACAGGAGAAGGCAGAGGCGGCAGCGAGGGCGGCGGAGAGGGCGGCGGAGAGGGCAGCGGCGAAGGAGGCTAAGGCAGCGGAGAAGGCAAGGATCAAAGCAGCCAAGACCGTGTTGAAGGGAAAGGGGAAGAAGAAGGCCAATGGAAACTCTAAATTCAACTCGCCGGAGCCTTCCACCTCCAACCCGATTTCCTGGAGCGTTCCCGAACAGGGTCGCAGTAATGATCACAACGGCGACAACGACGCAATGGATATCGACCCCCCACACCCTCAAGAACCGGATGCGAGTGCAAGCGTTGCCCAGCACGCCGCTACTTCACAGGCCATGAACACCAATGCTGAAGCACTGCCTGGCGGCGATCCTCCTTCGAATCTGCAGGAGATAGATATGCGCATCGATGACACCTCCACCACTGTTCCGCCTACGTCGCCATCCCCGCAGCCAAGTCGACGCTCGTCGAACGCATCGATGCGATCAGTTATTAGCGGTATGAGATCTTTACTAACTATACAAAATACCTATTTACGATTTCAAACAGGCCCAGAACCTTCAACTCAGACCCTTCCGGCTTCAGCTGCGCTTGGACCTCCGCCTGTCCTTCCCGCGCCTGCTCTCCTCGAGCCCGCCCCGCCCTCAGCTGCGCTCCCCAAGCCCGCTCCGCCGGTGCCTACCCAGCCTGCACCCGACCAGCCTATTCCTGCTCTATCGGATCCCGCTCCACTGGTGCTTACCCAGCCCGCGCCTACGCTGCCCGTGCCTGTCCTTCCCGCGCCTGCCTTCCTCGAGCCCGCTCCGCCGTCGACCACTCTCCTCGAGCCCGCTCCGCCGTCGACCACTCTCCTCGAGCCCGTTCCGCAGGCGCCCACCCAGCCTGCGCCCGTCCAGCCTGTTCACGCTACCGCTACGCCCACTCCGCTGGCCTCGACTCTGCTCACACTCGCTCTTCCCTTACCTGCTCTCCCCGTGCGCGAGTCGCTGGTGCGCACCCAGCCAACGCCTACGCCGCCCGTACCTGCTGTCCCGGAGCCCGTTCCAATGACGCCCACTCTGCCTGTGCCTGCCCTGCCCGCGCCTTTGCCCCTCGAGCCCGCTGTCCCTGGGGCCAATTCACTCGCGCCTAATGGTGACTCCAGCGGTTAGTGCACTCTGTCGTTGATGATTTTTCTAAGCTGACAACATATACAGTACTTGGCAAAAGGACGAACAATGTCTTGACGCCTATTAAATCGCGGAAACCCGGTGGGCGCATGCGTCATCACTTGAACGAATCGGACGAAGAAAGCGACGATGGTCGTCCAGACATTCCCGTCCCGCCTCAGCCTTTCGCTGCGAACCTTGGCCCCATACCAACAAACAATCGGGCCCCTCTCTATCTGGCGGGGGGTGAAGCTGCTCTTCCTTTGGCGTCTCGCTCCACAGCACCTGACCCGGATGTCGTCATGTCAGCGCCGCACCCCTTCCTTCTGCAGCGGAATCAAGTAAACGAACCTCTGCGAGTCGACCAAGCACGCCGAAGTGGCGTACATTCTTTGACAGAACGTAGCACCCCTTCTTCGATGCACCCGGCCCCTCGTACTCAGCCACCCGGAGCATTCCCTGCAACTCGCCCGTCGTCCAATGCTTACCCTCCGTCTCGTCCCATGCTGCCCGCCTCCGCACAGCATCGCGCTTCTCAGCCACCAGCTGAACGTGCTCGATCAATCGCGCCGCGCATACCTTCTCAGGAGTATGCTGGAAGCCAGATACAGTCCCAGCCAACGTCCCGTAAGATTCCCGACCCCAAGCAAACGCTGACGCAACTTCAAGGGCACTCGAACAAACCTCGCGTTGTGAATGACGAAAGGGGCCTAGGTTCGAAGACACCTGCTTCGGGTCTATCGAAAGGTAAAGTTATATATTCTCTGTTGAATCTATATCGTACTCACCTACTACCTGTTCACGCAGCGCCGTATCATAGGCAGATGGATGATCTTCTGCCTCCCTCGCCGCCTGCGCGTCTCGCCCCGCCCACGAAAGTTAACCCATTCGCCAGATCAAATGCTAAACCCAAGAAAGGCTGATTCACACGTTTGAATAGTAATCAAACGATGTATACCCATCACGCCTGTAACCCGTAGTCTGAATGAATATTTCTTTTCTTTCTCTTTTGTTTTGTTTGTCGTCTTCGTGAATGAGTGGTCTTTGATGTCAAAGGTACGAAGATTAACGAACTCTATATTTTCGCAAGTAAAAGTACTTGTATGTACGTTTCGAAAGCCCAAAAATATGGAGCTCTTCGAGCTCCATACCTTAAGGGGAGTTATCGTAATTGTATAAACTATTTACAAGTACTTTTTCCCGTGAAAATCATGAGTTCATTAATCTTCGTAAACAAGAACGCCATGAACATCACATATTCTAATATATTTTGCAATTTATATCTGCGCCGGCTACATAGCATGTAAAAACCCATTTCTTTTAGACTGGCAGACGAACACAAGAGAGATTCTATGGACAAAAACAAACGGTAAAGATGTCAATAACCACAGTTAATTAGGGCTGCGCACCGTCGCCATACCTACGGCATACGGACCCATATGTACGGCTACGGGTGCCGTACCGTGAACCTTTAGACAACACACTCTACGGTACGGCGACGGTGCAGCCGTACACCGTAGCGTCAGCTGCAATACGGCGGCAAACGGCCATATACGGATGTACGGTTCGGCTGAGTTTAAATTTGTTCCCACAGCATTTTGAGTGGCAAACTTTGGATGAAATTGAGTCATGTTAATATTCAAAGCATTGCTGCAGAATTCTTTGGCACCCTGTTAGCCGTTTGTGCCTTTTGAACAATTTTAAGCAACATTACCACGGGGCACATTGCTTATTAAGCCGCTTTCGAGAGGCGCGCGCATGCATTTGACCATGCACAAAGCTCCGAGAAGACAACAAAAAATTTGACAGTGACCAAGAGTATGGGCTTGGTAAGGGCGGGAGTTTTCCTTCCTATTGAGTGATAAAAATGACCACTTATCTTAATATATCATACCGTATACAGCATACGGCCATTTTGGGCCATTTCTTTGCTGTACCGTTACTACCGTACCGTGAAGAATTTACTCCCTCAGTCTGTGCTAGATATATGGAGATCTAAGAACTCCATATTGTGCAATGTCATTCATGCAGATACTATACTGTAGTCTGTGCTAGATATACGGAGATCTGAGAACTCCGTATTGTGCAATGCCATTCACGTTCACGCAGATACTATATTGTGCTAGATAGTATATGGAGATCTGAGAACTCCATATTGTGCAATGTCATTCACGCAGATACTACACTGTTCTGGATATACAGAGGTCTGAGAACTCCGTATTGCACAATGTCATTCACACAGATACTATACTGTGCTAGATATGCGGAGATCTGAGAACTGCGTATTGCGCAATGTCATCCATGTTCACGCAGATACTATATTGTGCTAGATATACGGAGATCTGAGAACTCCATATTACGCAGTGACATTTGTGCTAGATATACGGAGATCTGAGAACTCCATATTGCGGAGTGACATTCATGGAGATCCTGCAATATAGCAAATATATGGAGATCTGAGAACTCCATATTGCGCAGTGACATTCACACAGACACTGCACTGCGCTAGATATACGGAGATCTGAGAACTCCATATTGCGCATTGACATTTGCGCTAGATATACGGAGATCTAA